>SCLD01006431.1:0-19377 GCA_004367895.1 Oikopleura longicauda
ATCTCATGACAGATGGAAAGCGCGTAATTGTAGCACTTGAACGGCCCATTGAACTCGATACGATATTGTTGTTTTGCCGGGGCCCCTCTCAATTGCCAATTTTCGTGGTGTCGGCGTTTATCGATCTCCTTTCACATGTATCACAAAGTTTCAGGGGGTAAGTTCGAAAAGTCACGATGTTGGCGAATACGTAAGAAAAAGAGCCAATTAGATAAGTGGGCCCTTCTAATTAGACGTTGAATCAATTAGAGTTGAACTTGAATCTTGAAAACAGTTCAGATTGACGGGGCGACAATTATACTGTCACGATTTTACAACGCGGAGATCCGTGGCGCCAATGGTTATGCTGGTGGTCATAAATCATAATTATAGTGACTCTTTAACGCGGGTTTTGTACGATCTGTTCGTCAACTGCACACAAGCTTAGTCATTAGAATCATGAAGGTTCACTTACTTTTACTCCACTGTGTTTTACCGGCTCTTGTAACCCGTGCAACAACTGTAAAACTACTGCTTAATCGGAATGAATTTGTATACAGTATGAATACAGTGAAGGTTTCTCATCAAGCGCCGATTGTTCACATAAAGTATGCATCATTATATAATTATGATAAGAGTTTGTCAGCATGGAAGAGCGTGCGGTATTGAATATTATACTTTAGTGCACATTGGGATTAATTTCCACTGAACAAAACTGAATCCACAATGACTGTGGTTTGTCATTTCAACATCACTTTTCATGCATTGTAAATGTGTTTCAAATGAGAACGACAAACTGGTAAACACACAATGTACAACGGGCATCCTGTGAAAATTGAAGTATCGAAGCGGGACTTAGTCGCACCATGCGTTTACTTGGGTCTCGACCAAATGGTGTGCCATCTTACCCGTTACTCCTTCCCATTCATTGTCAACAACTGCTTGTTGTAAATCGTGAAAAGGTAAGCGATGAGGGCCAATGAGAACCTGATCGATTGAGTCCTACTTGGTCAGATACGGGCAGGCGAGTTGCCGCCAAAGCGACACTCAGCGAAAGTCATCCAGCGATAAGCCGATGAAGAGCCCAAATGAAGAAGAAAAATGCGATTTTATAACAACATGTTTTTAATAAAAGTGACATAAAAACATATATGATGATGTGCCGCGTGAGAAATACTACAATTTAAGTTGTGTATAAAATATGTTTACATTAAACACACGTTGAATATCATATACACGTTGAATTCATATAATTCACCATCCACTTACCTTCAATGGACATATGTTTTTAATCATATGACTATGCGGAGTTTACATTCCTGTAAGCTTGTCGAGTTAGGTCATAAACAAGCTGAAAACTGGGGCAACCAGTGATCCCGTTGCTATTCGTGTACAAAATCGTAGTGTTCAGCGTCTTAGAGCATGCGGAATGGTGGCTGAGTTACATATCCGTTCATAGTGTGATGTGCTAGTTTCACTCATCTATAGACAGATTTATAGACAGCATACGTAACATACGGGTCGTCGTGGTGTGCCGTTGGTGTTCAAATATTTGGCGCTCCTCCACTAAAGATTGAAACCAGCGAGGACTCGGGGCTGGGAGAAGCTGAAGGTCATGCATAATTGAGGCATACTAAGTGATAAAGCCATTCAATATTGATATCAGTTATCACTGGTTTGAAACAGTGTCAAGTTGATAACTATAATTTGTTTAATGGTATAACACGTTTGTTTATAAGCAACTTAGTACCAGATGCTTGGTGTTAAAACAGACTGCATCTATCGGATTTGAAAGCTCATTTAATATGACATCAAATGCAGCATAGTGGTTGCCTATGTATGCCAGTGGCGGGTGCCATCCAGTCCCATGGGGCCATCACATTGTGACAAAGACAAAAAAGAGAAAATGGTGGGGACGGAGAGCCCTCACCCACAGTTTGTATGTGCGTGTGCAGAAAACGGGGAACGAACAGTCAAGTCTCGGACATCGAAGAGAAAGTGGCAAAACGGTAAAGAGTGCAGACTTTGAACAATACAAGAACAATATTATTAAACCGACATTTCAGATGTGTAATTGAAACATGACAATGATCGACTTGTTACTTTTTGCTGGCTGTGTATTCAGGAACGAGAGTCTATGTTAATTACACTGTGATATTTAGTGCATCTGTTAATCGATAACGAACAGAGTGAACACATAATGACTCTCGACTAAATAGCCAGTATACAAACGACTTCATATTCGAGCTTGAACCCTCGGAGCAATTGTCGTTTCAGCAAGAAGGAACAGGGATAGAACACACGCACTCCTCCGTTCCGCGTGTGTAATCGTCGCCTAATACGCCTTAGTTAAGCCGATTCGGCCCCCTTTTTTTGCTGTGTTGTTGTACCCATTTATAGCGAAAAGATTTGCAAAACGTCATGGGCTCGAGGTACGCGGACCGTCGATCGATGCAGTGGGCCCGAACATGGTATACTTGAGACGACCTGAAATGCCAACACTGGTTGAGAAACGGTATTGTCAATTATTCAACGTCTAGATAGAGGCCAGGCCAGACGTCAAGGACCCCAATCTATTGTTCAGATTGGCCGAAGAGTTTATTCGATCATTAGCTGAGCGGGATCCGCGCATTCGACGTGCTTATAAGTCAGGATACAAAACTATGCATAAAAAAAGCAGATTCTGATCATAAAATATCCTTCACCTTAGTTGGAAGCGCTTAAACGGGATAAACGCGGAATGAATGGGAAGAGCTTCAGCCCGAAAGACTATTACAATGGGCGCGATCCATTATGGGATTCGGAATGGTAAAATGCGGTTTTTCACCATGCGTATTAATTGATTTATTTATAATCGCAGGTACATCAAGAACACGGGCCAAAATGACGGTACGCCCGGTCTTGACCTAAATGTCACCCATGTCTGGGAGATGGGCATTACTGGCAAGGGCGTAACAGTGGCGATTCTTGACGATGGCGTCGATTATCTCCATCCCGATCTGGCGCCAAACTATGACCCGAAGAGTAGCTGGGATTTCTCGGGCAATGATCCGTACCCCTTTCCACGCTGGACGAGTAATGGATTTAACAGGTTTGGAGTTTTAAATATTCTGTCGACTCGAACTACTTTTTTGACAGTCACGGAACGCGATGTGCTGGCGAAATCTCGGCCGTTGCTGACAATGGAATATGTGGCGTTGGCATTGCCTTTAATAGGTAGTGACATCAGATCGATCGAGAGTTCAAGTTCACGAACCCACTCATTAAATAGCAAAATTGCCGCCGTTCGCATGTTGGACCAGCCGTACATGACTGATGCCATTGAGGCAAGTTCGATGGGCTACAAACCACAGAATATTGACATCTACAGGTAAAATCGAGTTATTTTTTCCTTTACTGCTACCCAGGTCACCCTACTATTAAAATCAATAAAGTGCCTCATGGGGACCCACTGACGACGGCAAAACCGTTGATGGGCCACGTAACCTGACCGTGAAGGCGATGCGCGACGGTGTTAACAAGGGGCGTGGGGGACTGGGCTCCATTTACGTGTGGGCATCGGGCGACGGTGGCCCCTTTGACGATTGCAATCTCGATGGCTATGCCTCGTCCATGTGGACAATCAGGTTAAAATGAGTGGATTTGAGCGGCATATGTCTGAAACTAAGTATCACCAGTATCAATTCGGCCGTCAACGACGGCGAGGTGGCCGTTTACGACGAGTCCTGCTCGTCCATTCTCGCCTCGACCTTCAGCTCGGGACGGGCCGGCGCACGATCATCAGCTGGTGTGGCGACGACGGATTTGTACGGCAATTGTACGATGAAACATTCAGGTAAGAATATATAAATTTAAAATGACAGTTATAACGCCCTGACCCTAAGGAACATCGGCTGCGGCGCCAGAGGCAGCTGGCGTCATTGCATTGGCATTGGAGGCAAATCCAAAACTAACGTGGCGCGATGTTCAACATTTGCTCGTTTACACGTCGAAAAAACGCAATCTGGCCGACCGCAGGATCGGATTTGACTACTACGTCATATTCTCACTAGTAGCAAAAAGTGACTGTTTCATAGTGACCTAAATTTTAGTGACTGTGGCTCGATCCATTTGACAGATACCCATGGAAGATGAATGATGCGGGCTTCTTATTCAACCATCTTTTTGGGTTTGTATAGAAAAAAAGTGAACGCATCACCTATAATTTTGACAGTTATGGAGTTATGGACGCTGGCTCCCTGGTCGAGGAATCAATGAAGTGGAAGGTACGTTACTACTGACAGTGACGTAGTCGTCGCCGCAGAGATGAGATTATAACGCGATTATACAGGGCGTTCCCGAGCGCAAAGAATGCGTCGCCGGTGAGATGAATGGCGAGTGGCGGACGACGACTAATGGCGAAATGATCGAGCTCGAAGTCGACACGAAAGCGTGCAAAGGAAGCAGCCATGAAATTAACTACATTGAACATGTACAGGCGTACATAAGTAAGATCTCTTTGCGTTAATTGCACATTAACTCATGTTTCTTTCGGTCAACAGGTATTCAGTCAACGCGACGTGGCGATATTAACATTAATATGACATCACCGGCGGGAACAGGTCGAGTTCTATATTTTACTAGACGATCAATCAAACGATGCCCCTTTTCAGAGTCGTTATTGCTCCAGTCACGACCGCGCGACGACGATAATGAGGCTGGCCTGAACAATTGGCCCTTTGTCTCTGTCCAGGAACGTGGTCTTAATCTAGTAGTTTCAAGCTTTATTTATGAATACACAAAATCACCACAATCAATCAGTACTGGGGCGAGCGGCCAGCTGGAAAGTGGTTCTTGCGCGTCGCAATGAAAGGCCTGAATCGTGAAATGGCCAAAATGACCAAGTTCAAATTAGGTCCGGGGTCGACAACAACGTCGCTTATCATATTGTACACTGTTAATAATTCTTCGTTTTTTTGTTCAACGTCCCCCATCTAAGTTATTCATGGAACGACCGATCCGTGGCCGTATCTGGCGAATCGTTAGGGCCGAGTCTGTTTGGCTACATTGGCACGGGGGATGACATTTTTCGTTATTTTTGATTCATTGAGATCATCGATTAATTTCAGTGACATTGGCCATCCCCCCGATTTTTAACAGTGAGCATTGTTCTGCATTTAAATGCGGTCTCATTCATTTTTGTTCTGTTTCACTTTACTTGGCAATGTTTAGGTTCAGTTCACATTATCAACATGATTTAAAAACACGCACACACACACACAAACATGTTGGTTGTTTATTTACGCGGTAGCTCAGTGGTGGCTGATACCTTATCGGTCATATCATTATAATAATCACCACCGTAATAATCATCGCCGTACGTGTTCTGTGGATCATACTCATCGCCACCGAACGCTTCACTGTAAATGGTACTGGTGGTGGTAGTGGTGGTGGTGGTTGTCGTCGTCGTCGTAGTACTGGTTGTCGTTTTTAAATACTACGTACTATGTAGCTAACCTGGTAGTAGTAGCGGGCGTTGTGCTTGTTGAGGTTGACGAGGTCGTGGTTGTCGTAGTTAATGAAGTTGATGTGCTTGTCGATGTTTGGGTTGACGTTGTTTCAATCAAAGTCGAAGTCGTGGTTGACGTTGTCATCAATATCGAAGTGGATGTAGTCGGAGTTGAAGTCGACGTTGTTGATCTTATGGCGGGGACTTTGGTATGAGATGAACTTTCGGTAGTATCATCCACATTAGCGCACTTCTGGGGCTCGAGCATACAGTTCACTTTACCCAGGATTTCAGCCAACGAATTCATGCCATCTTTCCAATTATCAATATTTTCAACGACATCGGGCTTGTTTGTCTGCGTTTCCATGTTCGGAATGTCCGTTACTTCTGTGTGCGTGTGAACTGCCTTCACATTTCCATTATCGTTAGTGAGTCTGTATATATCCTCCGTTATCTCGAAAGCCTTCGGCGAATCATCGTCTAGACAGAGAATTTACTCCGACGATTCACTCCATATTTAAAAAAACTTACTGTTGAATTCGTCCCCAAGGTTAAAACGGTCGCGGATTGATCCACCGAAGCTCGATGTTTGCTTATGCAGTATGCCCCCGATATTGACGACGCCATCGAGTAATTGATTAAACAGTGAGTCCTCCGCCTCAAACGCATCAAACGCCGGACACTTGGGTACGTCGCAAAAGCCGATTCGTCCACGGCCAACCACACAATAGGGACCGCCTTTTTTGCCGTCTGGATTGCGACAAAATGAGTGGCCTGTTCCATCGATTGGCTCGAATTTCGTCCGGGACCAGGGCAAGCATTTTCGATGTTTCTTTGTTGTTGCGACATCGCCAATATAATTTATTCCGAGTGGATCAGCAGTCTCATCAACACAATTGCACAAGCCATTGGTACAGGTGAAATGCACGTTGTACTCGGTCCGAGCCGAATTTGCCACAGTTAGTAACGCGACAATAAGTCTCATTGTTGTGCTCTTATGTTGTATTTGCATTTGAGAATTGAATGTTTATTTGAACATTCTTATCACTCGAATAAATATGTGCCGATGTTGATCCTCGAAACAGCTGGAGTGACTTGGCTACTACTTTACAAACTTAGAGTTGAACATTTTTCGCGTCAAATCGTGATTCAAACCACAACTTATTCAACAAACAAACACTTGTTTCCTTGTACTTAGTACACTAACTGTACTGTTCGGATCGATGATCGACAGTGACTCCATAGTATTATTCTTGTTCAGTGTGTAAAACCATAATGAATTATGCAACATGTTTGTGACACTGACATTGGCCTCCTTTATGTTGTAAGTGGCTCTACGTGTTATCCTACATTTTTGATGGATTATTGATAGTTATGCGTGAAATGTAAACCAATCCAATAACAATTTACACGCTCATCATCACTGTCCATATTTGACTGCGTTCAATGTGGCTGACTAGCGTTGTTCTACTACTGCCCATTGTTGCCGCACTCCACTGTCCCGAAGCGCGACCAGGCGCGACCAAGTATGAGTACCAGACAGAGAAGTGCATCTATGTGTATGATCAGCTGGAGAATGGGATGAACTGGGTCGATGCTGATACTGAGTGCCAAATGATTCGTGACAATGAGGGAGCCGGCTTTGTCCATGGTGCAATGGTGACGATTCATTCGGAAGAGTTTAACTACTGGCTCTATCAAAAACTGACACAGCAGATGACGGTTTTCTACATTAGTTTTTGGATTGGGCTACGATCGAAGTGTGTCAACTGTCCACTCACATGGAATGATCAATCCCCGCTCGACTATGAGGACTGGCGACCGGGCGAACCGAATGGTGATGGCATTGAGAATTGTGTTGAACTGCACACCACGCCGGACTATCATACGGCGGACAATCCGGGCATGTGGAATGATCACAACTGTGGCATGAATTTCAGACCCATATGTCACTACTTCCCGAACAATGACCCTTGGCACTCGGATAAGCAATGGCCCAAGGAGGGCGGCTGCCCTGTCGGGTGGGAGCAGTTTGCTGGCAATTGCTACATTACGCCAGTCAAGGGCAACACGGCCGATGAAAATAAGAATTACAAGCAATTTGCTCAAGCTCAAGCTGAATGCAAGAAGTTGGACACCGAAGCTGATTTGGCGGTGATTATCAATCAATTTCATCAGGCATGGGTCAATTCAATGCTCTATCTGGATAATCATCGCAGTCGACTTTACATTGGCGTTGTTGGTTCTTTAGATGATCACTACTTTCATTATTCAACTGGCGAGACACTTGCATATACGAATTGGGCGGCGAACAAGCCCGACTCGGCAACGGATAGTCAGCGGTGTGTGGTGATTGAGTGGCACCCCGAGGACAATGGCGTCGGGCGACACTTGGGCGAGTGGGACGATTCAAAGTGTACCACTTTTAGGCCGTATATGTGCTCAATGCCAGTCAAGCCGGATCTACCACCGTTGTCACTGCCAAATTTGAATGATTGTCCCGAGGGGTGGATATCGTGGGGCGTTGCGTGTTATCAACTGGTGACTGAGATGGTCCATTTTCCCGAAGCCAAATCACGTTGTGAATCGCAAACCTTTGCCAAGGGCAAATCATTTTTGACGTCGATTGTGAATGATTATGAGAACAATTTCATTTACTCATTCTTCGGATCAGACGCATTTGATCGCACCCCACCAATGGAAATATGGATCGGGCTGGAAGTTGACGTCGGTGCCGTTGACTCACAATCAATGCATTGGTCCGACAATACCAACATGGACTTTACCAGCTGGGACAATAATCAACCGGCACAACTGCCAGGTCTAAACGCAGGCGCAATGGACTACTTTGGCAAGTGGGCGCTGTGGCGGGGGGATCTTGACAAACGACCGTATATTTGCAAGTACAATCCACATCATCAGGAAATCGTCGAGCAACATGACTATCGCGGTGATCTTAAGAAGTGCGAGTCGTACAAATGGGGCGGCAATTGGACTGAAGTCGGCGAGATTTGCATCAAAGGTTTCGGCAACAAAGAGATCTGGGCCGTTGGCGAGGACTACTGCCAGAAGCAGTCACATTCGGCGCATTTGGTCTCAATCCATACGATGCAAGAAAATACCGAGATACTTCATCAGGCTTCTCGATGTAAGTATTTAATTCAGAGTTCATTAATACTCCTTTTAAATGCGCAGTGAGCAAGGATCCTGTTTGGATTGGCATGACCAAAGCAGATGGACTTGGCTGGACATGGAGTGATCGATCGGCTGTTTCGTTTGACAAGTGGGAACCGGGCTATCCGAACAATACGCGACGTGATGGCGCCGATTGTTCTGTCATCAACCAGAAGGGAAACTGGCAAGATGTTGACTGCACCAAGTAAGAAGCAAGCTGAGTAACGGATAATTAAATTTTAAAGGGACAAATACACATACATATGCGCGCATCGGCGTGAGTGGTCAAACTGCTTGGAGTCGGATGCGGAAAAGCAACAGTGCGGTTATGAGGGCATCACAGAATCGGTTCGTTTTTTCTTATTGAGATAAGAACAATTTTAAATTGCGTTTGTGACTAGGAATGTCAGGACGTGTGGAAGTGTTGTTTCGATCGTCGCTCACAAATTCAATGTTTCATGGCGTTGGGCGATCCGAAGCGAGCAGAGAATGGCGGCGCTGGTGGTGGCATGAGCAATGCGGGCGCCGTTTTCTTGACAATGTTTATGTTTGCACTACCTGCAGTGGCGTTTGTCGCTTACACTAAGTTTTACGGCGGTGGTAATAGTGGTGGTGGTTTCTCGAATCCAATGGCCTGATTCAAAACTTGTACAACGCCAAACAAACTCCCATTTTTTGTACTTATTGACTGGGAATTTATTGTCGACTAAAGTGTTTAAACTAATTAATACAAATGAAATAGCTGCGAAAGAACCAATAATCTCGATTCTGCGTGTCAACATCGTCATCAGTCCGCTGACGACCAGGTTTACCGCGAAAGGCCATATACGCTTTTGAGCGGCCCCCTTTGCAACCCCTTCCCGAGTCATGCAGAGTCGGCGCCACCGCACAACGGGCAATGCGCAAATGACTGAGCCCGTCGAGGAAGTATTCACGATGGGCGCGTTGTGTAAAGTGTGGATCCATGCGAACCGTGCCGGCGCTGCTGGAGCGTGCAATAAAGAAGTTTGACGAGTTATTGGTGACGTAGCACTTGGTGAGGGGATAGCTACCCAGTTTCCGTTGTGTCGCCGCTGGACGTCTAGAACATTTTATAAATGAGATTTTGTGGTGAAGAAATAACTAACCTGTCGTAACAGAACCCGTCCTTGTTGCGTTCAATGTCGAAATAACTTTTATAACCTTCTGGCGCATACTTGTAGTCTCCCATTTGACCGGTGATAATGTCATAGCCAGTCGCTTCAATAATGTCGAACATGTCCTCCAATTTTGTCTCCTTCGTTAACTCCAGGTCATCATCAATCCAAATAAAGTAATTACTGGGATTTTACGAAGAAAATTTTTAAACAAAAGTATTGTGACTGCTGAGTCAACAACTGGCTAAACCCGCCTCTGTATCCACTTGCGAAATAACAAGTGCACGGCCGGCGAACCAGCCTTTATGAGCTGGCATCTTGTACTGCTTGGCATTTGGGAATTTATCGGTATCAATAGTCTCGTAAATTTCATCGGGCGTATCGTCCGCAACTAGAACGGTCAGATTGGGGTAAAACTTGTTTACCGATGCCAGTAAACGCTTTTGTGGTGGATGGATGACAAACGATTATAGGCTTTTCTTGAAAGCCTGCTGCAAATGTCAGTCAATCATTAAGACAAACTCGAGTTGAACCATGATTCAAGGTCATAAATATGTTTGAGTTTTTCATAACATTGTTCATTGATCTCTTGTATTCCTTTAAACAACTATATCGCATAAACGTTTTTGTGACCATTGTAGTTCGCGATTGAAATGTATTCTCCTCATATCGCGTCAGGATAGGCATTGGTTTACGTTCAACTGCTACCGGAAATTGAACATGTTCCGTGTAGTCGTCAACGGTGAGTGATATTTTTACAATATCGATGACTATATTTGGGGATGTAACTTGTCATCCGTGGTAGAAAACGGTTGTTTCTATCAATCTTTTCATCTCTTTCTTTACGCGCATCGAAAACATTTGGATGGTAGTAAAGATGTTGTAATAAATAATTCACTTGTGTGCAATCAATCCATCCCGTGTGACAATAATTGCCATTTTCGTTGACAAAATCAACATTTTCATACTTTGTACTTGTCCACAGAGGAAAACGGCCATATTGTGTTTCAATTTCAAGTTTACACTTTGATTCCTCAACATTAAGCAGTTTCACGCCGAGATTCAACTTGACAAGGGGTCAGTGTTGCTTGACTTAATTGATTGATAAATAAGTTATTTTTCTCACGAAAAACAGTAAACCCTTTACTGAGCTTCTGGTTCAAGGGTCAGGCCGAAGGAAACATATTGAAGATGTTTTGTCGGTCCCGCGATAATAAAATCTGTGACAAGAATGACGCAAGAACTTTATACAGTCACTGCCCTATTATAACGAGGGGTGTTTGGTCCGTGATTTCAGGGGTCGAGCTCGTTATAATAGGGCAGTGACTGTACGTAGAAACCCATCATGCTCATAAAGTAGCCAGCATGTCAGTCTTGTCCTTTTTTATGCTCAAAATGAATCCGCTGATAAAACTTCTTCAATTCTTTATCGCGGTTGTGCCTGATTAGTTCCGCTTTCGAACTGTCATTGGCATAAATCCACGATGCAAAATGTCTGTCAATTTGAGTGGCCGGGCTGTCCTTGCACTTGCACGTTTTATTCCCAAGCTGATAATTATCCTGATTGTAGTCAATTGAATACGGAATGAGGGCTGAAATTATTATTAAAGACTTATATTATGATTTGTTGTAAACCTACCGGGTACGTAGTCAATCGTGTCTGGCTTTGAACCTATAATAAGCTTTGTCACGCTTGGACTTGGTGACGCAGTTGAACGTGATGCAACTGAACGTGTCATTGTCGTTGATGTGGTTTCTTCGAGGTAACCATGGACACTTTTATGCTGTTGCCAGATTATTCCGACCGCACTGTTAAATTTTACAATGAAACTTGCCAATTGTTTGGTCCCGTTAGTCAAGTGAATGGAATAAATGACCCCGGGGCTCACGTTTTTTAACTGTACTCATGTAATTACGCGATAACAAGCTATCAACATCGTAAAATGCCGCAAATATGCGGCAAGAAGTCATGGGTCTGCACAATTTCTCAGTTTAAAGTTTTGAGTCGAAAAGGCGCAAACATCTTCAAACCAGTGGTCGTTGAAGACGTGAGGACAAGTTCAATGTAAGAAAAAGAAACTGTAAAAATTATGAGAAAACAAATGAGAAAATAAATGCAAAATTCGACATCACATTCCTGTCAGGATCGGCCATTTTCTCGACATCGACTTTGTATTTTTCGATAGTTCGCTACAACAAATGATTGATCTTTCTTTCTATATACCTTGAACTTACAATTCCTGATTCCTGGACAAGCAGCGTGACTAAAATTCCGGCAATAAAACAGCGAATGTGGTCAAAGTTTCTCATTTATTTCTCATTGAATAACAAATCAAACACTCAATCAACCAACCAGTTTCATAACTTTTTCAGACATTAACTACTTCGGTGAGCCACGGTCAGCTTGGCAAGCAATGATGTTGGGGATGATGCAAGCGCGTGGATGCAGACGTTTTGAGAGATGTGCTAAAATTAAGTTGCCCGGGGACTCAACTTTCATACGGATAGCGGGCAGCATGTTTTACTGACCCATAACACAAACCTGGTTTACTGTAAACCATTTACACTATAACAACTAATTGTGCTATGTTGCTGTATCATAAGTCCGACCTATTAATAGCGTTTTACAAGGCAAATAAACGATCAGCATTGTTCATGTTCAAGGTTGAAAAATCAACGCCACTCGTAGTACAATGTCGCAAAAAGCAAAATAGTACCGAGCAAGACATTAATTTCCGTGAATGGCATTGGCAGTGACACTCATTATCATGAAATCGTCAAACTTGACCTGGCGCCGGGCGACGGTGGCGGCCAGGGACATGCCGTTGACAACCTCGCTTATCTTGTAATCGTTGATGCCGAGGAACTGGGCCACCTTACGAATGGTCTCTTCCTTGTTGGCCACTATGTCCTCGAATGTAATGAAAAGAATATCGTAATTGCGCTCCTGGGCAATCTTGCGCCACTGGACATCATAAGCATCAATATCGCCATTATAAAAATGTCCCTCTACATCATGTCGTGCCCAGTCGTTAACATTAGCAAATCCCCAAACGTCGAAATAGGGTTGCCAGTGGGGAATCGAGCCAAAGAAGGGATAGCCCGAATCGGCGACAAACGGCGACGTGTGTAACGTGAATTATTTTGCCATGGAAAGTTGTGGGGAAATATTGGGCCTGAATGTGGGCATGGGGCAGAATGGTATACTTCCTAGCGTCCTCCATTTTCTGCTCCATTCTAGCATAAGCGTCAATGTTGGGTTGATCCTCAAACGGCTGCGTATTAATGCCATTCGGATCGCCAATCTCTTCGGCACGATCACAGCCGAGCATGTCCAGCATTGACATGCATAGATGGTTTTCCCGTTTTTGGCTGTCCAACGACGATAACGCCACGCTGCGTTGACTTGATATTAGCAACCATATTGAACTTTGCCTCGTTACCCCAAGAACGTGTTCTGAAGAAGTAGCCATCTTTGGCGAAATATTCGCCAATGGAAATCAATTTCTTCATATTTTCGTGCATTAAACATTTATCTCAATCTGATGCTCTGTTGGTTTGAATAGACTCATAGGATAAACCGACATTGGTCAAACATTAACGAACTTTAGTTCAGCTTCACTTTTTTTACTAACTTTTTACTAACATGATGTGCAGCACATCATGTGCTCCTCGCTGGGGACGCTGCAAATTAATGTATAATCGCACCGGGCCTTTGGCGCCGACTCCTACAGATCACTATTGGTGGAGCTACGTCGGCCAAAGTGAAGATGAACGGCATAATTCTTGATCATAAAATGCGGGTGAAATGTGGAGTTCTCCTCGATGCCCAGCTCGGCTCGGGTCAGCCTGATCGTCTCCTCGCCATCATCACCCAGTTGCTGCTTGCCATTGCGTGTATACGCCAAAGTGACAGTCTCTGGGTTGGTCAAATCCAGCAAATAGCCAATCGTATCACCAAGTTGGAATGTCGAGCCAAGTTCAATAAATTTCTTATTGTGAGCCAGCTTGGCATGCAAGTCAAAACCTAACAAGCCAATATCTTTGCCGAGTGTCAAATCGGACATGCCCGTACTCCAGCCAATGCGCGCCCAGTAGACGCTCTTCTCATCGGTGTGCAAATGTGAACGCCATAGGTCGCCTTGGCCCCGCCATAGCAGTGGCCCAATCCTTCGTATGGTCCCGGAAGTCAGTCAAGCAGGCGGTGCACTGAACCAACATCTGATGTGGTTTCTTTCAGGTGCCTCGGATCAAACACAAATAAAAAGTACAGTAGATCAAAGTTAGACGCAATAAAAAAAAACGACGACCCAAGTAAACGCAAATCAAAAGATAGCCATTTTTACTCGAATACACCCTACTAATAAATAAGCTACACAATAGTAACGAAATCGGCTTTTTTTTTAAATTTCACAGTAAAACTCAGTTTGGAGGCTATATTTGAGGAATAATTTAAAAAAAACAATCTTTTTCCGAACACCGAGGATACAGTGACTTTTTCACGCTGAGTAATAATGCTGGGTTTCCTTCCAATGGCGAAGGTTCAAAGTGTGTTGTAATAGAAACAAGCATTTTTTGTCTAAAGTGAAATAACGAATTCACCCAAAATGAGCGATTTTTGATATAACGAAGTTGACGATATAACGAAGTTTTGCCGAAAAAAGAGCAAATTTTTGACTTCGTTATTTGGACCAGGCACTGTATTGTAAAAATTTAAAAAAAAAACAGTAACAAAGATTTGCCGGCGAGACGGCAAACGGGCCGGATGACAACACAAAGTCAGAGTACTGTCTACTTGTACTGTCTTCCGGAGGGAGTATTGAGCCAATATCCGAGTTTTGTCTACGTTACAAACAAGACATCAATCATCATCATAAGTAGCGGTGAAATCTTGTCAAGAAATCACCGCATCATAGTCAGCGACCAAAACTGCATTGTGGCGAGAGCAACAGAAAGAGAATGAAGGCACCTAATCTCGTAACGCCGCAGAATCCGCACCTACAGACGATTGACGAAGACTTTTTGGAACGGATTTTTGATTGAAGTCGATGTAGGGATTGAAATAAATGTTAACCTATAAAAAACAAAAATCACCTGGAAACTCAGTATCACTTTGGGCTGCACTCAAAACAGAGCAATTTGAAAGCGAAATTCGGCGATGTCAAAATCGTGTGCATGGGTGGCTCCGAGGGACGGATCAAAAAATTTGCCGAAATGGCCTATGATGCGTTGAAGTGCGAAATGAACTTAGAGGCGAACTGTGCCGAGGTGAACTTGGCCGAGTCGGCCGGGCGGTACGTGATGTACAAGGTACTGGATGGGATAATTGGACTTGATCACCCCTAGTTAGTCATTTAAACGTCCACTTTATTCAATTTAACTTTTGAACAACCCCAATCTCAAACAGGTCGGCCCAATTCTCACGCTGAATCATGGCATGGGTATGCCCTCGCTATCAATCGCCCTGCACGAAGTGGTCAAACTTTTATTTTATGCCGGCGCATCAAGTAAGTTACCTTCGGGATGCTCTGATCCAAGAAAAATATACCTTTTTTCTAGATGTCGAGTTCATTCGCCTAGGAACTTGCGGCGGAGTGGGGGTACCCGCCGGCACCCTGTGCATTACGCGACGTGGATACACGCAGAAAGTCGGTTAGTTTTTAAACAAGCCAAAGACGAGGTGAGATGAAGAGAACGTAATATTAAGAGCCCTACTATCCGGTGACGTCACTGGGTCGGACGACAAACTACAATAGTGAATCGTGCTCTGATCTGAGCCTGAAACTGGTCCAAACGGCGCACGAGCTGGGCTTCAACACACGCATTGGCAATACCATTGGCACGGATGACTTTTATGAAGCACAAGGTACACAATTTGATATATTTGATTAATCGGCTTCAAATCCACGGATTATTAGGCAGACTTGACGGGACATTCTGTTCAATTGATGAGGCGGACAAAAAGTCGTGGCTGAAGGAGCTCTCCACCGAGCATGACATCATCAACTTTGAAATGGAGGCGCCGCTTTTTCTCGCCTTTTGCCGCCGTGCCGGAATCCCCTCGGCAATCATGTGCGCCGCCATGTTGAATCGTTTCGACGGTGATCAGGTCACCACGCCCAAAGGTCCTTTCGTCAAACAACTGTTCAAGTAATTAAAATTATGATATTATTTAGAAATCCTCGTCAAGTACATTGACAATGTACTCAAAGTCGCCATTGCTTACGTCAAGCGTCGTGTTTGACTTGAAAGTCACCTCAACTTGTGAGTTCTTCGAGACAATCGGAACTCTTTCAAATGTATTTCACGTTTTTGATCATTTTTTCGTTTTTTTTATAATTTATTTTAGCAACCATAAGTGAATCATAAGGCCTCAAGCTATCCACCCAATCGTCCACGAAAGTCATACTACCTTTCCTCAAAACCTATTACTTACTTAGTTTTATCGGTGCTAATGCTTCATTCAAAAGTTGAGCCTGCTAATTGAAATAAAACCAATTTGTCACATTTCCCATTATTGCACAGTGTCGAAATTAAGTTGAAGTCAAAATTAAATGATTGAAGAAGTGGGGAGTTTTCATTTCTCAATTTGATCGGCATTTCCTCCAAGCTGCTGGCGCAACGCGTCCAGCTCGGCGCGTTTCGCCACCCGCCTCGATTTCAGCTCGCGTCGCGTCTCTTCGTACATTTTTTCGATGTTTTTACGCGCGCGGGTTTCTGTTTTCGTCGAGGGTCTACTTTCTGTGTGTAACTTAATTAGCCCAGTGAGATATATCGAGCTAGATACAGGTAGAGTCAGCACATTGAAAGTGCACTTTGGCGAATTAATGTACGCGCGGCGACAACTAACGATTTTCGATGCACATAGAGATCAGAACAGCGCATAGAGAGAGAGAAATGGAGTTTATCTATCAAAACAGCCTGGGCAGTAGACTGCTGGGCTGTTCAATTGGTTTTGTCGTGTTGGGCTTGGTCATGTTACTGACGTGGTTGATGAAGCAACGCGAGGAGCGAAATTTGCGACTTGAGGTAAGCAATACAGTCAACCCAGCTTAGAGTTGACTTTTGTATGAACATTGCTTACAGAAAAGGCCGCACTAAGCAGGTTTGACTGTACTAAAACTGGATTGATTTCTTAACTGCGCTCGTTAAAGCCATTAAAAGCAAAAGCAATGAACAAATGGTACAAGCATACGCACAATGGCGAAGTACTACGCGTGCCGAGCAAAACGCGGCGTCTGTCCACATTGCGTCAATAATTAGTAAAACAAGTTAACTTTGCTGCTATTTACTAATAAAAATGTTGAACACTTAAAATCAACAAAAAAGACCCCCAATGTCCCTTGATCCAGCCGAATGCGCATATTCTCCATTTCGGCCTGTTGCTCCTTGGCCGCTCGTAACTCATCCGCCTGTTTCTGGGCGGTGATACGCGCCTGGAGCCGCAAATCGGTGATTGACTCTTCGAGCCGGGCGCGCTCGTCTAGTAATTTGCGTGCTTTTAACTCGCCCGCCGTTTTCTCCTCGGTTAACATTTTCTGGAGCTCTTCAATGACACTGGCGACATTGTCCGCGGATAGCCTCTCCTGGATCAGCTCGTGAATGGCGTGGTGATTTGTTCGATGTCGGCCAACTAGGAATTTGTTCTCGTCCATGATCTCGTCAATTTCGCTCTGTTTTGAGGCGCGAAGTGTTCTAAATATAACTTCTATTTTTGGTGCAAAATGAAGAAGTAGACAAACTTGAGATTTTGAAGACGCCGCGCCACATCGCCCTTGATCTTGCCAAAGTCAACCTCAATGCCGCTCAGCTCGCGGTTCAAATTGTCAAGCCGTGTCGTGTCCTCGTACTCTTTGATTTTGTCGGCTAGACGAATCATATTTAAACCGTCGTAACGTTAAAAATGTCACTCTTACCAAGCGCCTCTTCAATATCGGCATAGTTGGCGTCCATAATCGCCTTTTGATTCGTCGCATGCTCATAGTCAATGTTAACCTGTTCCAGTTGTGCCTCTAACGTCGCATGCTCCGCTCTGAGCTGTTCATTTTCGGCTTTTACTTGATCAAAGGGCAGCTTCTCCAGTGTTGCAATTTCTCGTTTGAGCGAGGCCACTTTTGCACGCATCGAGTCATAGTCTTCTTTCGATACAATTTGATGGGCTGCCTGTAAATAAATAACGGGTTAGAGTTAATTTAACTCTGACGGGCGCAAGCTTAATTCGGGGTCAAAGTAAGGACCACAGGCTTTAATTTTGAGTGTTTTTTCATGTCTACTTATACTGTAAATATAAGTTATACAAGTCGTAGAATATTACTTTTCATGTTCCTTCTTACTGACTTAGACTTTTATAAAGCCATTTTTATAACTTGCCTTTGGCGTTTTCGAAGGCATTTTCGCAGCATTTATATGATTTTCGTGATTTGAAAGAAATTGCTGTAAAAACGCCCCTGGGCAAATTAACGACCCTTCGATTAAAAACGGCATATATCTTACCTCATCGGAATAATCGGCCACATCCGCACCACCCCTGGCGCGTAGCTCGCCAAAGTGCCTCTTCTGATCTGGCGTCATTAACGACTTTGCCAGCTCCAAATCGGCGCGCGCCATTTCCTGGAAGGCGATGAACTGTTGGTTTGCGGCTAGCCACGTTTGCTCCAGTGCCGCATACTTCTCTTTTTGATCATTCAATTCCTCGGCCATTTCTCTGCGCGCCCCGTTCTCTCTATGCGCATTACTACTTTTTTTTCTCAACAACGAGACGATCGCTCACACGCACAAATTGAGAGAGTGAGGGGAGAGAGAGATGACTCACCCAACCCGAAGAGAGCACCACGAAATGGATGAGACATCGATGTTTCAGAAGGTCAACTTCCCGAAAAAAAAACACAATTCTACCTTTGAAAATAGGATGCGACACTTGAAAACAATAAAAAATGAACAAAATCGTGCAATAATGTTTAGATTAATTTTGTGATTTAATGACCTGATTTTTGCTTTACTGACAAGCCGTCTGTGATAATCAGGTCGACCTGGGTTGAATGTAAGGATTCCTTCTAGGATTCCTCTGTAAGGAGGAACTGATTGCTGACAATGCCGCATTGTCACATGATGATGATGGTGTCGAGGCAATTACCAACAATGGTAGAATCGCTGACCATCTGGACGACATGATTGTTTGTTTCCTTAGTTTTGAATACTGATTACAAATTTGAAGTTCGTGAATTTCGTTAACCGTTTTTTTTTCAGAAATCAAAGTTGCACATCAGTCGTAGTCACTTGAAGTTTCGCATTAGCAGTAAATGAATTGATGACTCGTTTGCTTTGACAACAACGTCACTTCTAATTTGAATTGATCTTTGAAGGGACAACCCTTGAAAAACATATGATAGAACAAGACGACCTAGAACTTGTCCGCCCTCGTCAATTATTCACCTCAACAGCTTATATTCAGTGAACGTGTCCCTCGATGATGATCATTTCAAATGATGTTCCGCAAATTAATATTTTCACTATGCGCAACTATAGTCGTGTCAATATCGCCAAACACACCGGCAACGCTAACTATACCACTGTTTGGCATTGATCTCGGCCAGGAGACGA
>SCLD01006542.1:0-19357 GCA_004367895.1 Oikopleura longicauda
CCACCCGGTACTGGCTTCCGTCCGCCAGAGGCAGCAAAACACCACCGAGATGTTGCCCTTAGAATTTTGAAAGAAGCTTTGGACGAAGCTAAAATAAAAGTATCAGAAATTGATGCAATTGCATACACCAAAGGTCCAGGAATGGGCGCTCCACTAGGAAAGTTTTCAAATTATGATGCCCACTAATCATTTTAATCGGCCTATTAGCCATCCTTCCAATAATAATTTCATATTAATTTCAGTTAGGGTAATCCTCTGCATCCTATGTATCTCCATAATAAAAGGTTGAAGTCTAGAATGCATTTTGAAATAACCGAAAGAACTCGAACATTTCTTCTTAAATATAATATTTTGAATCAGCTCTAGAATTCAGCCCTTTTTATGTGAGGGTTCTATCAGTAAAATTTAATTATTTTTGTCTGGAAGTTTCTATATGAAAACCTTACCAGTTTCGACAGCAGTTGTCGCCAGAGCTGTTGCCCTCCTATGGAACAAACCACTTATTCCTGTGAATCATTGTGTCGGTCATATTGAAATGGGAAGACTCGTTACAAAAGCGGAAAATCCAATTATTTTATATGTTTCTGGAGGAAACACACAAGTCATTGCTTATAGCAAGGTTAATATACAAACAATTTAAAATTTTGTCGATATTCCATGTTTAGCAATGTTACCGAATTTTTGGAGAAACCCTTGATATAGCAATAGGGTCATGTCTGGACAGATTTGCCCGAGTTATTCAAATATCAAACGACCCAAGTCCTGGATATAATATTGAACAAATGGCAAAACATGGAAAGAAATTTATAATGTTACCATATGTGGTAAAAGGAATGGACATGTCATTTTCTGGAATTCTGAGTCATATTGAACAAATTGCGAAAAAACTTAACAAAGATAGAAAGAAATCAGAAGAGGAAATTTATCAAGAAAAATGTAATTTATGTTATGGTTTCAGCTACAATAGATAAGAAAGTCCCTCCGTATTAGGTTTTGAAATATTTCATCAGAAACCATAAAAAGTTATTCTCTACAAGAGACGTTATTTGCAATGTTGGTTGAAGTAACAGAGAGAGCAATGGCTCATATTAAATCGAACCAAGTCCTTATAGTGGGTGGTGTTGGGTAAGTAGATTTTAGTATTTTATTAATAAGATTATTAGTAAATTATTACTCATCTGAGAAAAACATCGAAAATTGTCGAATTTAGTAATAGTTATGGCCTCTTTTATATTCCAGATTACCACGCCCTTTTGAAGTTCATCCATTGTGTGATCGTGACCTCTGAGTAAAAGTGCAAAGATCTCTTCGTTTGGTCTTTATTTATTTTTGCGTGGGTCCAAAATTACAAATTTTTAGATGTAACTTACGACTTCAAGAAATGATGAAGTTGATGTGCGCAGATAGAGATGGGACTGTATGTGCGATGGATGACCGATATTGTATTGATAATGGTGCCATGATAGCCCAAGCCGGCTTATGCGCATTTAACAGCGGTATCAGAGAAAACATAAAAAACTGTACCATTACTCAAAGGTACCGAACTGACGAAGTTGAAGTACTTTGGCGAAATGATTAAACCTAAATGAACCATGATTTAATATTCTAGATTGATATATAAATGAGCGATGTATCGATAGGGTTAAATAGCGGATCAGTTTCCGTCTCAGTGACGTCACAACCATCCCCAAATAGTTCGTTCCCAAAATCAACCTCGAGTAATGGATCAAGTTCAAGTTCAATAATGGGTGATGAAGTTTGTAAGTTTATTGCCGGTGGAATTTCTGGAACACTGGCCAAGGGAGCAGTCTCTCCATTTGATAGGATAAAGATTTTAAGACAAGGAACGGTTATAAGAAACATAATTATTTAAATGTTATATTATTTTTTTAATTCTAGCATGTTCTAAACCGTGACAAGGCGAACATAAGATTTATGGCGACTTAACATTATTCCGAAGTGTAACACAATTGGTAAAAAACGAAGGATTCTTTCAACTTTGGAGAGGGCTACCTGCATTAGTTATCAGAATATTCCCATATGCTGGGTTTCAATTTTACTCAAATGATAAATATAGAATACAATGGAAGAAATACGGTTATCAAACGGTAAGCCATTTTGCCTTTCACCAGAGGGGTCTTTAGACGAATTTATTAGACTAATTTAAGTATGTTCATCATATTCTATATTGACCTTTGGCCGTACAAGGTCAATACATTTTAGTCATTATTGACTTATAAAATATGCGGCCAAATTTTCGTTTTGTTAATTAATACTACACTTTTATCGATTTGGTAAACATAACAAACATTCCATTGAGTTTTTAGCAAGTACAAGTGGGTTCTTTCAATGTTCCTATCCGAAATTTGGTTTGTGGTTCACTGGCTGGAGTAACAGCAACCCTGTTTACTTATCCTCTTGATTTGGTAAGGACCAGAATACTTTATACATCACAGGACCAAGCCGAATATAAAAACTTTTCCACAACTGTTCGAACAATTTATAATCAACCGGGCGGATTCAGGTAAACTCATCATACGACGATAGTTGATGTAATGCTTTTTTTAGAAATTTCTATGCAGGTTTAAGGCCGGCACTGTTTGGAATGATATTCTATGCAGGACTTAGTTTTGGAACATTTGAGACACTGCGAGAAAAGGCCCAAACACATGATCATATATCGTTTATACCGTTGAAGAACGAACGAGGGGACATTTATTATTCTGTAAACTTGGTCATGGGTAAGTTCAGGGGGGTTTTGATTGTAGCCACAAATTCATATTTGGTTTTAGGTGCGACAGCGGCTGTGATATCTCAATTATTTGTATTTCCAATAGATACAGCGAGAAGAAGGATGCAAAATGCTCATCTTATAACAACTCAAAATAATTTAAAAGATAAGATGTCGGTTTATCAAACACTGCGCGATTTATGGAAAAGATCTCCTAATCCTTATTTTCCAAATCTTATTTATCGGTAATTTTATCGGAATTTGGTTGATATGATGAATTAACAAATTATTTTTAGTGGCTTTACTTTGAATGTATTGCGGGCGGCACCTGCGACTGCAATCTCTTATGCTACTCATGATCATTTGAGAAATCTCCTCGGTGTACCAAGACGTTCCTGACTTTATTTATTGAACTGGACGAACAGACTGTTGAAACAGTTCGGAACAGTTCCCTTATTTCACGAACACCACTACCTCTTCAATAAAAATCTCCCCGCTAGAGGGATTCCTTTCTCTGAGTTCAATTGCTTCTTTTTTTCAAATTGTAAGGTCCCCCCTGATAAGTCCGACTTAGAATAAAAGTGCTATCTAGGTAGAAAAATCTGATTCAATGATTTTCTAGAATGTCTCGTCATGACTTTGCACGTGACCCGTGCCCCTGGCGATTGGTGGAAGATATGGGTGGTGCCTATTCGATGGGTTTAGTTGGCGGTGGTATATTCCACGGTGTAAAAACTGCCCTGAAGGTAATGCCACCTCACCATAAGTATAGATTGTCAACCCATTTTAGAGAGAACGTAATATCATGCGAATGATTCGAACACAATCACCCAAAACGGCGGCCGGATTTGCAGCTTGGGGATTCACATTTTCCTCATTTGATTGCACACTTATCAGACTAAGACGTAAGCACGAGTAATTTTCGGCACATTAACTTAAGTTTTTAATCAGGTAAAGAAGATATGTGGAACAGTATTATCGCTGGTGGTGCAACGGGCTTCACTTTGGCGGTCAGACAAGGAATGGCACCTGCATTGGTTAGTGGCGGAATAGGAAAAGTTGTTAACCTACACAAACATGACCATCATGTAGACCCAATTTTAAATAACTTAAACAGGGTGTCTTTTGTTGGGAATGATTGAAGCTGGCAGTTTGATTATGAACAGATTTGGAACAGAAATGTTAAAACCAACAGCTCCTAAAATGGAAAATGAAGCGCCAAAAGCTTTTGATTAATGATAATCCCTCCAATTAAGGATCATCCCTTCAATTAAGGATCATCCTAATTTTAAAGGATATTCTGACTCTAGTCTAATTAATTTATTGACAGTTGTACTGTATAAACTCATTCCTGTTACATGCTCGAATAAAACAAAAAATATTTCAGAGATCGTAAGATGTGGGTTTCCTACTTATATGTAGGTATTGCTTTGATCTCGGCGGACGTCGTGAAATTAGGATCAGATATGGACAAATATGTTCAAAGTGGGAGACCAATGCTTGTCCAGTTTTATGCCCCATGGTGCGGTCATTGCCAACAACTTGCCCCAACTTGGAAAAAAGTTGGAGACAAAATTGGTCATCAAGTAACTGTTGGCAAGCTTGATTGCACTGAACATCAAAGTCTTGCACAACGATACGGAATAAGGGGATTCCCGACCATCAAATTTTTTCGCAATGGTGAATAAAAAACGTGATTTGTGTTTTTTGGTAAATATGTCGTCATTTACCATTTAGTTGCATTTTTGTGAACTTTTTGATTTTAGGTCGCGCTATTGATTTTGAAGGTTCAAGATCAGAAAAAGACATTTTGAATTTTGTCAATCGAGCATCTGGTCCTGCAGTAAAGGAACCAAAGAAAACTTTAGCAGCCTTAGGTAAATCAAAACATTTGAGTCACAATGATTTATGAACAATTTATGTTTTTTGTTTAGTAAAATCCAACCCAGAACCTCCAATCTTCATTTATATTGGCGAAAAGAACGAACAATATGAAATGTTTGAAACTGTTGCCGAATCATATGTGCCAAACCTCAGCTTCTTTTACATTCCAGTAAGAATCGCTAACATTCGGGGACCTTCTCTTTAGTTTAAACTAACGTTTTTATTATTAGGCATTTCATGCACCGAAAATTGGCGTTATCAAAGATAAGAAAATGATTGATTTTCCAATATCTGGACCAGTTGAATTTGATACATGGGTGCGCACTGAAAAAGATTCTTCATTTGGTGAATTCAATTTGAAACTAGCCAAAAAATTAGTTAAACGAAAATATATTGTTATCGCTGTTGACAAAGGTAAATTGTTGATAACAATAAAAACATGTAAAAACGACCCAATATTGCCTCAAAAAAGCTAGCCATCTAAAAAAACTAAAAAACACCACACATCCGATTTTCCGCTGAGAATCTTACTCGGCAACAAAGTTAATTTTAAGTTGATGGAAGTGATAAAACAAAAGTTGTTGAAGAAGTCGCTTTGAGCCGAAATTCAAGATATGCTGATTTTTTCTTCACTCATGCTTTTACCGATATGGGCAAGCGATCTATTAACCACCTAACTTACCGGTTTGTTCGATAATTCCACATCAACCATTCAACTCATTTCATTTTTAGCGATGCATCCGATGGTGATGTCATTATTTTACCTCAAAGTGATCATGATGGTCATTATTATTTGTTGAAAGAGCCTGAAAATGAGTTGGAATTGTTGGATTTCATGCAAGCAATCAAAGATGGAAAAGCTGAACGTCATGGTACCTCGGCTATTGGACGTTTCATTTTAGATTTTATAAATGGATTTATCAGATTGTTCAAAGAGAATCCGATTCTCGGAAGTTTAATCGGTTAGTTCTTGATAGTAATGACCCTTTTCCTGATTATATGTTTAGTTGGAATACCTGTTTTGTTGGTTTGCTTCATTATCTGGGGTATTTGTTCGATACCAGAAGGTGAATATGAAGATTATGATAGTTCTGGAACCGATGGTGATATATCCGCAAATGAAGACGAGCCTGAAAATATTCCAGGTTGGTGAAGAATTGTAACTTAAAATAACTTGACCATAAGTTTTTATAAATCAAACTATACTTTACTAAAAATCGTTTTAAGAATTTAAACCAAATATGCCCGGACTTCGTAAACGTCCAACCGATTTGGATGCGACTGATTCGTCCAGCTCTGAAGAAGAATATGAAAATGAAACTTCTAAAGATAAATAATCCCGAACTTCAACTCTCTCCTCTTAAACTCTCCTCACCAAACTGCTTCATATTTTTTTTACCGAACAACCTACCTTTTTTGCTCTCGAATTTGTTCTGCTCGAGATACATTGTCTTCACGTCAAACACTTATTTTATAAAATTTTAAGTCATGTGATAAATAAAATGGAAGGATTAAAGTGTGTTTGTGACCATTCAAACTGTAATGAAGATGGATATTGTACAACAGACCCTTCTGGAGCTTGTTATTCATCAATCAACGACATCGGAGATAAATACAGAGGATGTTTTAATGAAATGTATAAAAATCTTCAATGTAGAAATCTAACTGGAGTTGCAGTCATTGTCTGCTGCCAAGATACTCTTTGCAATAATGAATATTTACCCGATATGACAGGAAAGGTTCACAAAAAAACTCACCGATAAATTGCTACAGATACAACAGCCAAGAATTCCGCTTAGGATAGAACCCTTAATCTTTTATAAAACTGTTATTTTAATCCCAGAAAGACCATTCAAGCCTGAGTGATGAAGAAATAACAAATTTGACATTAATTGGAACGGCCTCTGGTGCTTTTATTTGTTTATTTTTAATGTTGTTTGGGTTGAAAAAACTTTATGATTTTTATTCCGAACGAAACAAGCGAATGACTCATGATTCAACCGGTGTATATAGTGGTGGATTATTAACAACACTCGATGAAGGGAGAACGACTTCGACTGGGATTGAAGATACTTCTGGAAGTGGGAAAGGTTATGCTAATCTTGAATCAAGAACAATTGCAAAAGATGCAAAATATATTGGAGAGACACCGATTGGGAAAGGACGATATGGTGAAGTTTGGAAAGCGTCATGGAAAGGAAAGACTGTAGCAATTAAAGAATTCCCCTCAACCGATGGCGAATCATTTACTCGAGAATCAAGAATTTATACTTCTCTTATGTTATGTCATCAGGTTTGTTCTTTCGTGAGCATTTTGAGGGTTTCGAGTCAGCCCGATTCCAACTGATTGAACAATTTATTAAGAATATACTGACATTTTATGCAACTGATTGTAAGTCAGTTTTTATGGAAGACGAAGGAACAAAACTACTCTTGATAACCGCGTACCATCAATATGGATCATTATTCGAATTTCTACAAGTTGAAAAAATTAACTTGGCTTTAGCTCTGCGGTAAATACCGTATTATGAAAATTTCCCATTCTAAATTTTTTTCTTAGGTTGCTTCAATCAGCAATTAATGGAATAAGTCATTTACATTCTGGAATTGTTTCAACTTGTGAACCTGAAAGTAATCGCGCTCAAGTCAAAGTCTCAATCGCTCATCGTGATATTAAATCAAGAAATATTCTTGTGAAAGATAATCTAGAATGTTGTGTTGCTGATTTTGGTTTGGCCGTGAAGCAAGATCAAAATGGAGGAGTTGATTTCGTTTCTGAAAAGAGTTCCAGAGATGACGAACTTCCAAACCCACGCGTCGGAACACGAAGATACATGGCTCCGGAAATTCTTGATCAGACTATTCAAATGAAAGATTTTAATGCTTTTCAATGTGCTGATATGTATGCAATTGGTTTATTAGTTTGGGAAGTAACAAATGTTATTCAAGAAGACTTGACCGAAGAAAAAACATTTTACCAGCCGCCATTTGGCGAACATGTATCAGCTGATCCGGGTTTTGATGAGATGGAAAGAGTTGTTTGTCAGCAAAAAATAAGGCCGCAACAATCACCAGAATGGGAAAAATCACAAATTCTTGTCATTTTAGCAAGAATACAAAGAGAGTGCTGGGCAGAAAAACCAGATTCAAGATTATCTATTTTAAGAGTTAAAAAATTAATCAAAACTTGTCAAGATTTAATAGAAAAAGACTACATTGAGAAAGATTTAGGAAATGGTTCTAGAGTTAAAAATGGGTAATAGCATTTAAGGGTATCATTGTGAGCTTAAAATTTGATCTTCGCATTTATGGTTCTTTAACAACTCCCTGACCATTTTAAGATTTCAAAGCAGAAATGGTCAAATTGATTGATTCTGTACCAGATCGTCATAGCGAAAGAGAAGCTGTTCGTTTGGCAGAAGAAAAAAGGTTGAAAGAGGAACGCGAAAGATTGCAAGAGGAAGCTGAACGAAGACGAAATGGTTATTTTCCCGCTGACCCTCTAACATTAAATCTGATTAATGATTTTTTTAAGATCATTTATTACATCTTCAATACATGCAATCTCAATATCCAATTCCGCACAGTCCAATTCCACATTATCAAGAATGGAATCAAAATTATTATCCAAACCCTCATCCGAGTCAAGGCCATTTCAATCACGTGTATACATCTACGCCAATGAGTCATAATCCTAACATTACTCCTCATCCTACTCAGATACCGAATCCCCAGTTTCAAAACCCGAACTTTCATCACAAATTCCGATGACTCATCTATTGTACATTCCTTCTTATTCTGCCTTCTTTCAATTTAGTGCCTTTCATTTGATTTTCTGTAAAAACAAGCAAACGTATTATCAAATTTGTATCATTTTAAGATGACCACTAGTGGCGCTAATTTTCCTGAGCAATATAATGCTCAAGAGATGATCCGTCCAGATAATGGCGATGATATAAATACCCTCATTGCAACGCATTTGAATTTATTGGGAGAAAGACTGAAGGAAATATCAAGAAATATCGAAAATGTAAGACGTCCAAAATTATAATAAGTAATGCGTGGGCATTATGAATCACCAAGTATGATTTAGTATGTTTCCAAAGGCCAAACGCCGAATATCGACAGGAGTCTTGATATTATACTTGATACAGTGATATATTCGTCATCAGTTCTTCTCAATTTATTCGAAACAGCTCAAGAAATTCGAGCAATAGCAGTTAATCCACAAACAGAAGCTGAAATGGACAGAGAACTAACACGACTAGCTATTTTTCATCTTAGCGCACCAGTCAAGGGTTTTCATTGAAGCACTCATTTATTTGTGTCACAGCGCTTTATTTAACATATCCAACGGAATAAAATAACGTATTCTGCTTACAAAGAGGAGAACGACTCTCCGAATAAAGAATATAGAGGGCGTCATTTCAGAGAATTAGGATATTTTTTAAACTCAAAGATGATATAAAACAATCTTAATGCAACATCAACGTCATCAGAATCCGTCTATTGTCCAAGTTAAAACCGAACATCAATGAACAAATACCACTGAATTGTACTGTATTTTCCTTCTTACTAAATCTCTATCTGATTATACTGCCCTTAAACCACTTACTCAAATATTTTCGTCTTAGATGACCACTTCGGGGTCCACTGTCGGTCAGTCCAATCAGTCATTCCAAGTCGAACCATCAACAGAACCAGATCAAGTACAAGTATTGGTATCAGCACATTTAAATCTCCTTGGTGAGAGACTGAAAGAAATTTCTAGAAATATAACATCTGTAAGTACCTTTTGCACGTTAGATTAAAATCATTCTCCCCTTCTTAAAGTACCTTGAAAAGGGTCAATCGCCAAATATTGACAGAAGTTTGGATATTATTCTTGATACAGTGATTTACTCATCAACGGCATTACTGAATCTCTTCGAAGCAATCAAAGAAATCAAAGCACTGAAAAACAATCCAAAAACTGAAGAAGAAATTGATCAAGAATTAACAAAACTTGCCATTTATCATCTTAGTACAGGAAACGTTCTAGAAATAGTTTCTGAAAATTTAGGAGGAACACCTTTCAAGTTTTTTTACTAACTATTAGAATTCAACATTTTTCAACGTTTCAAAGCAACTGTACAACCAGCTCAAGTTCAAGCAAGACAACCTGCACAGCAGCAACAGATTGTTCAAGTGAAAACGGAAATTAATCGAAATTAAAAATGTCGACTTCGCATTTTTCAGCCAAATCTTTTTCAAAGTTGGCCGAAGATGATTTATCTTCAGAACTGTCTGTAAATATGAAAGTAAGTTTAGATAACTATTATCGAACGGTAGCCATTTTTTGTTTAGAAAACAATTTATTCTGATCCAATTTCTTCAAAAAATCAAATTGCTCCTAAAAAAATTGGTGGAGTCCCACAATGTTATGAATGCTTTTGATAGACACAAACAATTAGTTAACAACTATCTTACATATTATGGTAAAGGAGCTAGAAATCTATTCAAACCAGATAAAACAAAGTGGAAAAAAGATATTGATTTGGCTAGGGAAAATCATCGCTTTTTGTGGGAGGTAAGAATAAGACATTCCCAAGCCACCTCTAAAACGTTACCATTTTCATATGAAAATTCTAGGACGAAGAAGGAGAAGAAATAAGTTTAAAGGATCTTCAATGGGAGCAGCGAATTGCGAAAAAATATTGGGACAAGCTTTTCAAAGAATATGCAATTTGTGATCTCACCTTTTATAAAAGTACGTGCTCAAATATCCAAAAACTAACAAAAAACCCAAATTAATATTCTTCCAAGAAAATCGAGTGGCTTTCCGTTGGAGAACTGAAAAAGAAGTCGTCAGTGGGAAAGGCCAATTTGAGTGTGCTCAAAAGAAAGTCTGCTCAGAAAAAGATGGTCTTCGAACTTGGGAAGTCAACTTTGGTTATGTAGAAGGTAAATATCACATATACATTATGAATCGCTGTAAAAATAGCTTGGGTTCGCTTGGGTAGTTTACGAAAAGTCACTTTTACTGGTTCGAAGTGATCAAATTGACCAATGGGCATTCCGCATAAGGCCACGTAGCTTTGGTTCCTGAACTTCGGATAATCAATCGTTTTATTACAATTTATTTTAGAAAATACAAAGAAATTCGCTCTTGTAAAAGTCCGACTTTGCGCAACGTGTTCTGCAAAGTTAAATTCAAATAAGAAATATCGGGAAGTTCGTAAGGAGCAAAATCGTTTGGCATTACTCCGTGAAAAAGAAGAACGTCTCGATCAAAAACGCGAAAAGGCAAATTATGAAAAGCGAAAACGAAAATTAAGTGAATCTAAAAATCCAGATGAACCCAAAAAGAAATTGACTGATCGCGAACAAAAAGAAAAAATTAAAATGGATGAAGCCGATCTTGGCTCAACTAAAGGTATTTTCACATTGAATTTTATGTTACGTATTTGTTTACGTAACATATTTTTTTAAGAAACTGAGGATATTTGGGAAAAACCAGCGGCAGTTGACGAAGAAAAGACTAAAGAACAAGAATTCGACGAATACTTTGAAGATCTGTTTATGTAATAATTCACTTTATACTTCCAGAATCATTTTCATAAAATAATTTGTTATTGATTTCAGATAAAATGGTCGTGGGTTTCATAAAAGAATCCCTTCATGACCTTTATATGTCCGAAACTTTTGGCGATGTGCGTCGAATGAATAAGAGACAGGTTTATTATCAGTTTTTGAATTTTGCTATGATTGTTTCATCTGCACTGATGGTATGGAAAGGTCTTTTTGTTATCTCTGGAACTGGTAAGATTATAATTAGTTATCCTAGAATCAATAACGAGCCTTTCAGAATCTCCAATCGTCGTCGTTTTGTCAGGCTCAATGGAACCCGCTTTTTATCGTGGCGATTTACTTTTTCTTTATCATGACCGCGAGGTAACTTATAAATATGAGAATCCGCACCATGACTAGACCATATGATAATAACTTATCGATAGGCTCCCATAAACGCTGGAGAAATTGTCGTTTTCAAAATTGAAGGGCGAGATATACCAATTGTGCATAGAGTTATCAAGCGACATGAAAATACTGAAACTGGAGAAGTGAAAATTCTTACCAAGGTAATTCGACGGACACTGAGCCTTTATTATATCAAATTTATATTTAGGGTGATAACAATCAAGTAGATGATCGTGCTTTGTATAATCGAAATCAATTGTGGATAACACCAAAAGAAGTTGTTGGACGAGCGGGTGGAATGGCACCATATGTTGGAATGGTTACAATTATTATGAACGATTATCCAAAGATTAAATGGGCTGTTCTAGCCGTCCTTACTGCTCTAACTCTCCTTAACCGCGAAGCACAATCATATCTTTAGAGATCTCACTGACATTTAACAGTGGCACGATTATTATGTCTCGTTCTCTGTCATTATCAATTCAGTGCCACTGAAATAACAAAAACTAGAAGCCATTTTTTCTGTGAAATTTAGGTCGAAAATTGATGTGTGCAATAAAAAACTGGATAAAAATGTATTTATATTTAGTATGAAATTGGAAGAAAAAACTTATAATGCGATGCATTGTCAAGAATTTCCTCTTTTGATCGTTCCTTATGAAACACTTTATCGAAAATATCGTTTGGGACAAAGAATTATAGATAAAGAAGTTTCCGGAATTAATAAATTCATTAAAGAAACCGATTCAGGAAAAGACTACTATATTTAACAGACAGTATACCGATACAAAACTTCGCCATGCTACCATTAGGCTTTCTACAACCAAGCATACTCATAAAATGCATCAATGACCTGCTAGTTGAAATCACACATACTTAAAATGATTCTATGTCAATAAACTCCTCAATACGACAAATGGAAAACATATTTTTCGGTTCACTTCCGGTTTACAAAATTTTGAAAAAACAGTTTCCGGTATCATACCAATTTAATATCGGTGGAGGTTTAAAAGACTATTTCTTAAATTCAAGATCATTAACCACTCTAAAAGCAGATTTTGAAGGCCCGTAGTTGTCGAAAGCAAAAGGGTATCGCGAATGTTTGAAGGAGAGCGGGCTAGAAATTTCATAATATAAAGTAATCATTGAAGATGGAAAGAATAAATTGGAAGGAGTTAAATCAAAACTTCAAAAACTTCGATCACAGTTGAATGATATTCATAAGTCCGAAACAGATGAATGGTACGTACTTGCTTTGTTGCGATTTAAAACCTTATATAGCATAAACTTATACTGCATAGTGAAATTATTTTAGTGCTCGTTAAGTAATGTAATGATTATATTTTAGTACCCTGCTGAGTCATCGATTAGATCATTTATCTAAAATCAAATCAAACCAACATTCGTGGCAATATATTCGTTTTCATCGCCAGTTGACTGATTTTTTATTTCAACAAGGATTTCAAAAAAGTGGTGCTTTACTGGCAGAGAATTTAGAAATTGAAAAACTTATCAATTCAAAGCTTTATCTTCAAATAATTGAACTAGAAGAAAGTCTAATCGCCAAAGATACACAAAAAAGCCTCAACTGGTGCAATCAGAACAAAACCAAATTACAAAAAATAAAGTCAAGATTTGAGGTGAGTCATTTTTATGTTTTTTTACGATCATTAAAACTCATCTTTCAAAGTGGGATTTACGAATACAAGATTTTGTCGAATTGATAAAACTCGAAAAGAGAATTGAAGCTGTTCAATATGCTAGAAAGTATTTAACCCCACTTAGTCCATCGGATGAAGAGCTTGGACAAATAATGGCTTTATTAGGTAACCAATTATTTAATAAATATCAATTTCGCTTAAATACCCATGCGCCCGTCACATGGAGTGATTCCAAATAAATCACTTACCGGTAATTTTTAGTTTTTCCATCGTCAACTCACATAAGCCGATACAAGAATTTATTCAGCGATGACCGATGGCTTTTGTTACGTCACATGTGTAGATATGATATGTTACGATCACATAGTCTAGGAGAACATTCAGTCTTCGAAAAGACTTTGGAAGCAGGACTTTCAGCAATGAAAACTCATCAATGCTTTCTTGATAAAACAAAATCCAACGGATGTCCAGGAAAAGGTCTCTTTATGGTTTTATAAAATTATTCCAATATCTAACTGATTAATTGATTGAACCTTGAGTAAAGTTTGCTCGGAAAAACTGAATGGCGTTGCTAGTAAATTACCTTTTGCTCATTGCACACAGTCGCGACTTATTTGTAGTGCAACTGGCGATGAAATGAACGAAGAAAATGAACCTCTTATGTTACCGAACGGAATGATTTATGGTCGATTGGCAATTAATCTGTTGACGGAAAATGATGAAATTATTTGTCCGAGAACAAAAGAAAAATTCCACGCAAAAGATGTTAAACGCGTTTATGTCATGTGACTTGACTTTACCTTCACGATTCAATTTGAACTTCACCTGATCTTCATCTTTGATTAATTTAGAAATAAAAATGGCCTGTGTCGTGCCGAGAAATTTTCGGCTTCTTGAAGAGCTAGAAGAAGGTCAAAAAGGTGGAAATAGCGACGGTACTGTTAGGTAAGAAATATAGAATTATCAACCGTCGAATACTAATATTAATAATTTAGTTGGGGTCTTGCTAATGATGATGACATGAGCTTAACAGAATGGAACGCTACTATACTTGGTCCACTTAGAACGCCTTTTGAAAATAAAATTTATGAACGGATTCAACGATAAATTGTTTTTTCAACAACTATAGTCTATAGTCTAAAGAGGGTACCGGACCAGAGTCTCACTTTCAGTCTTAGTTCGATCACATAGGAGTCTTCATAATTTCTCTCTGTTGAATCGTTGGAAAAGACGCTTAAAGTGACTTGCGGCAAAGATTACCCAATGATTGGCCCAACAGTTCAATTTATGTCTAAAGTAAACTTAACATTTGTGAATCAGTCTAATGGCAAAGTCGGTAAGTACAAATTACAAAAATGTTAAAGATATCTTCTCATATATATATTCGTAGAACTGAGTAAAATCGGAAGTTTGAAGACTTGGAATTCAATTTATACAATGAAGACTGTTTTGAATGAGATTCGACGACAAATGTGTGACAAATCTCAATTTAAATTGAAACAACCACCAGAAGGAGCCTCATTTATGTAAATTGTTTTTAGATTGAAGACCAAATCACATGACTCCTCCCTACTCTTATTAATTCTCGTCCCCCTTAGGACACATGATGACACCATGTACAATACAAATATCATTTATGGTATTTGTTAATTTATTAATCCCTGAAGTGGGAGATTCCTTCAAAAAACCTAGTTGCGCACCCAAATTCTGTCTAATGCTAATTATTAGCCGCCGGAGGAATTCTTTTTCCGTCCTTCATTTTTTTTGTCTTGTCAGTCTTCAAATTCTGTTTGTTATTTTTAGCCCTCCCACATGTTTGAAATATTGAATTCTCTAATTGAATTTATTTTTAGAACGCTCTAGTCCTTAGTATCAAAGTATAAATCGATTCAAAATGTTGGTCAGTGTTGTGAGCTGGGCCTTCGTTTGGCATTATATCTCGCACAATTTTCACCAAGGAATGGAAATATTTGGGATTAAACATACGCCGAGAAAATTACAGGTTGAAGAAGATGATATCCGACGTTGGAAATTTTCAAACACGAGAACTTCATTAATTCACTCGATTGTTTCAGGTAATTTTATCACTACAGATAAACGCGTCAAAATTGCACTGAGTATGAAAACCTTCAAATGAGTAAACTAATTGTTTTTTTTTATAAATTAGGACTTTGGTGTTGCTTTATTATCTCAACAAATACTGATCTATTTTGGGATTTGAATTTATTTGACGCTCGAGTTCAAACCATGGCATGTTGCAGTTTTGGATATTTTATTTATGATAGCTTTTCAATGATCAAACATAATGGACTTATTCAATCCTATGATATTATGCTCCATCATTTGATAGTTTTTGGTACGTATTTTTCGATAATAGGCTTTTATTGTTAACTTAATTGGTACAGGTACAAGATTAAAAGTATTGAGCCTGAGGGTGCCACCCATAACACATTATTTCAGGTAATCTTTACTACTTGGTACATAATAAAGCACTTATTGGTGGTGTTGTTGTTGGACTTGCCAATGAAATGGCCAATATTACTCTAAATATCAGAATGGTCATGAAAATGTCTGGTCGCAACCCAGGAAATTCAAGGTAACTTGCCGTTCAAGTTTTTTTCATTAATCTTGTTTCTAGTTCATATCGAAAATTCCGATGGGTAAACCTTGCTGGCTATTGTGGTCTTCGAATACTTTTCCACGGTCGTCTCACTCAATATGTTCATTCCGTTTTAGATGACGATTCAATCCCTTATGTCACACTTCCTGTAGCTGTCTTCCTTAACATTCTCAATTTAATGATAACTATTTTCTCATATCGGTTAGTTAAAACTGATTTCTTGGGTGGTTGGAAAAAACGAGGCGGTGAAATGTCAATTGATATTGACACCAGTAAATCCAAACAGTTCATTGATTAATTTATTTGTAATGATTTATTAATCACGATCGAAAATATTTTGATTGTGGTAACATACCATGCATTCAAATCGGAATATCCATTTGTATGGATGTGGAAACAGTGTTTATATGCATAAAGAAACAATGGTTTCACCATTTTTTGAATCTATCAATAAATAATCTGTGCCATATCTAGCACTTTTACGCCGTGATAGTGCTAGCCATATATATTCATTGTGTTAACTTCTTGAGCTCATTTCTTCAAATGCCTCTCACGTGATGCCCTTATTGATTATCAACACCTCTTCCCTTTTCTCCTCCAACAAAAACACCACCGCTTTATTCATTATTCAAGCTGTAAACCTTTGCTTGATACATATTAATAAAATCAAGTTCACTCTATTCGCAAGTCAACCTCACAAAAGCCATAATGTGCCATTGAAATAATATCTTGAAGCAGTCCGAAATTATTTCAAAACTTATTTCTACAAATTTTGCACTACTCTTAACTGGTAGAAGTCTAATATTAAATGTTGAGGATAACGATTTCCAGCTTTCATAGGTCATAATCGCTCTGGTCCGCTGACCGGCCAATCCATGTAAGCTAGTTTTTATTTGGTCTGACCTGAATCATGTTTGTACATGTATTTGCATAATATATTACACTTAACAGTCACGGTACGTTGCGAAAAATAGCCAAGATGGGACTTGGCCTTTTTATGCCAAGCATATTTGTATCACAAATCCTGAAAAATGTAGAAGCATCACTGTGAGAGCAACTAGTATTTTAATTTCCAGTTTGTTCCCGGCGCACAGAATTTTGAAAATTTTATTTTTAGTCTTCATTAACACCAGCAAAAGTTTCCATTTTCATGATATCAGTCCAAAATTTGTTTTAGTCCTCCTTGGCAGAACAATGCCATCTCGTACCGTGACTGTTAGCGCCAATATATCCTACTGTAGTTCAGTAATATCTCGATTAAGGTTATTTCATTTTCCTCTTCTATACGGCACCTTTACCTGTCCATCGTTTAATCGATTTCTTTCAACCTCTTTTTCATTAGCAGACTCTCAAGTTATCTGCATAATATCTCAATTAACCTCTTAGCGCTTTAGTAGAGCCTAGACAGAAAATATACATTTACGAGTTAAATCACCTTTGAGTGTTATTTACCGGTATACTGTTTGTAAGTACCAGATTTTTAATTCTGGATTCTTTAAGATGGAAAGAGATGGAAATCTTGACTTTGAAAGCGCTATGGGATATTTCACCAATATGTTCCCGACTTTGACACAACAGACAATAAAAGACATATTGGAAAGTCTTGAAATTAAACTTGCAGAGAACTGACCAATTATATAGGGGGTACAACATTATAATCAAACATGTTTAATACATTTTGTTCCAAGTTGAAACACTTTACACGAAAATCATAGGAGTAGGGCCCATTCTGACTCTGTCCAAATGATCCGACACATATAGTGAGTAAAGAGCGCTCACGCCCACGCTCGCTTGGACAGGGCCACCATGGACCCCACGTTATTATATGACTCCCAATGTATTTCAACATGAACTCAATGTATAACTAGTATGTTTTTCCACTTATATTATTGCTTTCTGAGAATTTGAAGCCGTCTTCAATATTTTAAGACATTTTAAGCATCAAACAGATGGTGTTATTGAAGACAGTTTAGAAAAACTGCTTGAAATATCAAATTGTGATGAACCACCTTCATATGAAGAAGTGACTCGGAATCCACCTCCATTCAATCTAGAACCTCTTTCTCCACCCATTCCACCAAGTCGTAACCTCAAACCAAGACCTATAAGGACTGAAAATAGTCCTCAATCAACTAACAGCCAATCAGAAGTGCCACCAAAACCAGACTTGCCAGACTTCCTACTCGAAGCAGAATTAAATTTCGAATCGAATAGATTTCGTCAACTTGAAGGAATGGAATATCACAAAAAAAAACTAACAAATAAATTGCTTTTGATACAAGAGCCAAGAATTCAACTGGGTATGGTATCCTTAATTATTCCTATTATAGAGGACGAACGTTTGGCAAAGCAATTACAAAGATCAGAAATATTTGAATTCGAAAGAGTTCGTAAAACGCCAAGTCGAAGTAGACGAGGTCAAAGGCCAAGATCACCAAGAATTGAAGATCGATCTCCGACACATGTTGTTATCACACCCTTTCAAGCCCCTGATGAATGTCACGTGATACCTCCTCATCCTCTTGATAATAATGACGAAGATTCTAGTTCTAGAATAGGACCAGAACCAAATCAGAATACCACTGGTTTTGGTGGTTTACCCGTTGGTAATCCTCATGAAGCTCCAAATGTGGATGAACGAAGGTAAAAAAATATAGTTTTTTGTTTTATATTTGAGATTAAAATATTTTTTTCAAAGTTGGTTGACGAATGAAAATTCAAGTTCTCGAAATAAATTGGGACGAGCGAAAAGTCTGATGACCGGATGGTATAAAACAAGATTTAAATCACATGGTGGGAAAAATCATTCAACCGAAGGCGCTACAAATTTTGGATTCAAACTTTCTGATTCGTAATTATGAACTAATAAAACAAAACTAACTAGCGTTCAACAATTTCGACTTATTCCAGTGTGGTTCATTAAAAATTGGGGTCTCCAAAGAAAAACGGCAATCTATTTTCGTTTATGATTAGTGTTGAGTTAAGTTTATCACCATTAAAAAAGGTTATTTTTACGAAGAGGCGATTAAATGCGAAGCTGAATTTTGAAGGTTAAAATGTATTAATCGATTGAATGATTACGGCATCCTCGAAAGTTTGTTTGCTGTCTAGTACTCGGTTCTCGTTGTCTCGAATATTTGCCATGAATCATGGCCCATGATAAATCTAGGATGCTCTTGTGAAACCGCTGGTTTTTTGTTACTTCTCTTGGATATGGTCTTAAACAGCCACTTCGAACTCTTCCCTAATTGTTCAGCAGGTTTCAATAATTTTGACTTATTCCAGTATAATTTATTAAAAATTGTACCGGGTCTCCAATGAAAAATGGCAACCTATTTTCGTTCATGATTAGTGTTTGCCTGGAGATGCCAATAAGCGTTAAGCAGGAAAGTGAAAAAAATGATCAATTGCGTAAATCAAGTGTGCATGAAATATCGTGGCGGAAAAAATCATACGTTTAGCGCTATCGTGCTGCAGTAATAATAATGATGTGCTCTTGCCTCG
>SCLD01006653.1:0-19334 GCA_004367895.1 Oikopleura longicauda
ATCACATGGAACTGGTGTTACACATGATTATGTCAGAGTGATTGACATGTCCATTCTGGAAACTGTGTTTACTAAAATGGAGAAACTGGTGCCAGATACGGAGTTCTTTCTACAAAAACTTCGATAAATCCGTCAAATGGTATACAAACATGATCCTGTCAGTTACTATCGCCATGACGTGCATTAACGACATAAGTTATGTATGTCACATAGTTAACGTGTCCGCGAGTTTTTGAAAAAGACCTTTTGTCCACCAATCTTGATAAAATTTCACAGCACTGTTCCTTAGAGCCATTCGGCTCTGTGATGCTGTCACATTAAATTATGCTCATAGGTGCTTAATGCACCTAATTTCAGTGACGGTTGTGGTGCAAGCTGGTGGTGGTCTTTGACTGTTTCTAACAGTCAATTCTAGACCAAATTCTGACTACGTATCATCATTCTCTTCCGTTTTCGGTTTTGACTATAGACCAAAAAGGATCGTCAAACAACAAACCAACCAGAATATTGAGCGAGTACATGGCTGAAATTAGCCATTTATCGATGATAACAACTAACAGCACACGGACTCCAAATTTAACTGTAATCAACCTTACTTGTTAACAAACAACCGCTGACCCCAATTATACTCGTACAAATCCCATTTGAGTCAGTTTTAATAACGAAAAATGCGTTTAAAAAATCAAATTTGTCTTGTCCAAACACGCCACAAAGTCTAATCCCGCCCTTTTCTCCAATGCCGCCATTTGTGGAGGGACTGGACATTGTGGCGGGATTGGACGTTTTTGAAATGACGGGATTAGATCTTGTGGCGAGATTGGACCCCTTCGCCAAGTGGTTGACTGAAATTCTAGATTATAAAAAACTAAAATGCAAGCAGCTAACACAGTGTTAGTAACATTGTGAGTGACATTGTGATCTAATTTAGATCTGAAATGTCAAATCGTACGGTTGAGGTGACTGACGAGGTGACGCCCGTAGAGGAGTTGTCAAACCAAGTTGGTGCTCATGGAAGCAATGTCGTCACGGTTTGGCATTCTAGTTATAATTAAACGTACAGTTGGTTTAGGGCACGAAGAGTTGGCACGGACTGCCATCTCAAATTGTTGAGCGTATAACGGAAATACTTGCTTGGGATGAAGCGGAAGAAATTGAGTACGACGAAAATGGCTACGCAAGAATTTATCACCCTCCAATGCTCCGGGAGAACGCGTGGTTAATGTCAATTCAAAAAATGGCCTCTTTGTGCCGCCGCTGGCGAGGCATAATTTTGAATTATGCGCCACTTTTCGAGGACAATAAACCGTGGGAACGTGGTCCGCCGATCGGCGATTTTCTGATTGGGTTCAGCATACCAAATGCGACTATTCAATTTGATACGCGTATCGGCAATGAAACGCCCGAGAATGTCAAGAAGCACGTCAGGTCACTGGTTGAAGACGGTTTTTTGCGCTATGCGAAATGTCTTCACTTAGATTCGATTGTTGATCTCAGTGACCTTCAGACGCAGGGTTACACATTTTCATCCAACTAATTGATCATTATTGATGAAGATCATAATTTTTCATGATAAGTTGAACGAAATTGGTAGCCCTTGCTTCAGTTTATTCGCGATCATGCTGAGGGCAATACAATTAGCAAGTTCAAAGTATTCGCCAATGACAATTGGACGTCGGACTACTTTAACGCACTGGTCGACATACTCCGCCAGAGTCGACCAGTTTCAATTTACATTGAGTATGACGTGAACAATCAATCGAATGCTGTTATATTTTGGCAATTTCTAATGAGTCTACTTCACGCTTGTCCACACAATACGATTGAATCACTCAATTGCAACTTGTATCGAAGCGAGTTGAACGATGTCGACTGGGAGTTCGTTGATGTTTCTGTTTTTGATCCCAACATTGGACGTATCAAAAATTTGTCGATTGAATTCGGCGCATTGATCGAAGGCGCAACCGACATGAGTTATTACGACGAGGCCGGAAATTATGTCGTCGCATGGAAAAACCCCTACATCGAATGGGAGGATTTGAACGAGACAAACGTGTCCGAGTTTGTGAGCTACTTCTACGGTACGCTATTACGTTAAACATTTTACTAGACAAACTTTGTTTTCAGAGTTTGCCAAAGACCATACAGAAGATTGGCAAATTTTTGCTCCAGTTGGACGATGGTAATCGTTAGGCTTGTCTCTCTGACCGTATTGAACGAAAAAGTTTGCAATCAAATAAATACTGCGCCAGGTATAAGATCATTTAAGTATAAGTCATTCAAGTACTGTGCGTGTGTGTGTTTATATATTTACAATAATTTTGTACATATAAATATTGCAGTGATTTGAATGGTTTTTTTTGTTGTTCTCATTATTTTTTTGTAACTTTTAGTTTGATTGTACAGTTTTTTAAAGTTTAGACACAGTGTAAAGATGATCCCGTTTTTAAGTGTTTTTAGTTGACTATTTGAAAAAACGATTGTATTCATAATTTGAGGCACTTATTTGTAGTAAGATAGATTACTTGCGGAACTGATTCAGGAGGTCGTTTCAGGCATTTCGGTTTTTAGTTTTTTTGTTGGTTTCTTTGTACACATTTATAACGACGGTTTTTTTGTAGTAGAAAAATATACGGATGAAGAAAATGAAATGAGGGTAATGGTTGTGTTAGCTGATCTCATAACAGCAACTTTCTTTTTTTTGTTCAAGTTCACATAGTCTAAAGAAGTTCATCAAAATTCACTTTGGCTTTTGCTTTTGGTGTCAGTTCATAGAGATACATTGAAGCCTTTTTTCTCAGTGTCGTCGCCGCGTTCTCTTTGATGTTGTTCACGGTTTTGGTTTGGGTCGAGTTGATTGAATGGATTTGATGATTGAATTGAGTGAACGGATTTCCACGAATAATCATCATCAAATCGACGAGATTGGCTTATTGGTGCACTCTTTTCGCGATTTGCGAACCAGTGAGACGAGTTTACGCTCGAAGATCTCGCGCCATGTCAATGCAATTGTCTTGCGATTGATACCGAAGTGAATGCCATCGCTAGAAATTAGAATTAAAATTTTGAAACTATTTTTTCTGATTCGAATTGCTACTTGAATGATACTCACCGTTCAATCCGCGCCCCACTGTCAATTGCCGAGTCAATGACGCGTTGACTAATCCGCTTATGCTTGCCCATCATTAAATAGGCGCGTCGCACGCGCAACTTGGGACAGTTGCACTTGTCTTCCGTTTTCTTCACCCAAATATGCGCCTGGCCGACTTTAATCTTTGGCTGGCGGCGACGCGTTTTCGAACCCGAGCCACCACCACTGTTTGCCAGCAGTGATTGACCCAGTGAGGAGCGTGATCGTGGTCGCGATGGTTGAGGGCGCGAGTCGAATGTGTAGCCCCGTTGACGACTGCCGGTGTGGGTCCGCTCGGGCCGGTACACCTTTAATGTTAAGAAGCTTAATTTCAACAGATTCAAACAATGATTGCTCACCTTAATAATGTTGGCCGTTGCAATGATATAGTCGCCAATAGTTTCACGCCGTTTGACTTCTGCTCGTATCACTTGAAACAGAAGAAGTTAGTCTCTCGACATTCTCAACAGTGTGAGCTTACCAAAGCCCATTTTGCAAAATTTGTTGACATTCAAATTGACGGCGCGATTGGTCGGGCACCGTTTCGAGCATTTAGGCGGGCACTTCGGATCGTCTGGGTAGCGGCAAGGGGGTGCGATTTCTAGGGGAAGGAGACAAATGAATTTAAAGTTGAAAAAGGGTTGTACAAAAAACGCGGTTTCGATGGTTAAAACAACGCTGGCGATAAATAATGAAGTGTATAGCTGTTCCACTCTTTTGAGTGGGGTTCGGTGGTGGTAGTGGTGGTGGTGGTGACTTACTGATGCAGGGCACTTCAAAGGAATCCGATTGACGGTAACCCTTGGCACAGCGTGTGCACTCTTTGCCCGTTACGCCTTCTTTGCAGGGACTGTCAACAGGGGTCAAAAAGTTGTTTTTATAAAAAATGTGAAAGACTGGATTTCAATCAGAACGAAGGTTTCGCACGTCGCTTCCCCCATTCGAATTTTTGTTTTTTTCGAGCTCTGTGTTTTTTTAAATAAGCGATTTAACAAGCAACATGAGCAGTATAATAAAGAATTTTTTATAAAACGGCAAGAACATATACGCCCTAGCCGGCACACTTTTAGAATGAATTTGTAAAAGAGAACGTGTGACAGGGTTGGCGCGGCCATCACAGAAGAAATCATCAATGTGATTTCTTCCAGCCGAGATCAACCCCACCAACACATCTCTTCTTCTGTTTTTAAAAAGAGGGATGAAATAAACGTCAACAACAATGTGTGTTTGTTGAAATGGATGAAACGCCTCGATTTTGACTGAAATCAAGCACAAAAAGTAAACGAAATTAGATTTTGACCCCTGAATGGTCAAGCGCCAGTCGTCTGATTACAAACTTGGCCAATACTTCCAACTGGGTGGCAGCTACATTCTATATTGAACAGGATTAAGCATTATTAATTTTCGACTAAATTGCCCGAATTTAGTTTGTTTGGTCATTTTTTGCTACATTTTTGTATTTGATCCCTAATACATGTTCGAAAATGTGCATACTATGGGCGTATACATTTGTGCTCAAAATAATTAAAGGCTTGACTGTACTGTTTTGTGTGTTTGTGTGTGTTTGTGCGAAATGTGTGAATGATTTTTCAAAGTGAAGTGTGAGTGTAACTCAATCATTGTTACTATTTGGAATCAGTGATCAAATTACACTCTTTAGTGTTAGATTTCAAGCAACTCATTATTATCACTCTCTCGGGTTATTTCGAAGTAAATTCTCGGGCAACACTTACGTTTGCAGTATTTGCGATCGGTGATTTTCTTCGTCTTGTCCGGCGTGTACCCCGTCACACAGTACTGGCAATTGTCGCCAGTTGTATTGTGCTTGCATCGCTTACAAATGCCGCCACTTTAAAAGTTTGTTAGATTTTAACACACGCACTGTGTGACACCACCACCATCTGGTGCTGGTGCTACGCGGGATAACACGATTTTAACTTACGATTGTTTATTCCCCTCAAACTTTTTCGAATCGAACTTGCATTTTCGCGCGTGGAGATTACAATTGCACTCTGTTAATAATGCGATACGGTAATAATGGTGTCAACTGGTGCAATTTAGCTTACTCTTGCACTCGTTAGGATTCGTTTTGGTGCCGCGACGCCAGGGACGATCGTGATGAAAGGGCATGCACTTGTTGCACGTTTCGCCCTCGGTCCCATGTTTGCATTGACACACGGGCTTACCGTCTTGGATGATACAACTGAAGAGAGATACGCATCATCATTTTGTCGCAACTCGGTCAAATATTTGCGAGTCTGGTCCAGATTTTAGTACTAGTTTTGAGTTTGTGTGTAAAATCAGCTGGTAAAATACAAGCGAGTTGTGACTGCTGTGTACAAACGGTAATGCAGTTAGATTAATGACGACTTACGTATCAGCATGTCCATTGCATTGACAGTTTCCGCCAATTTTAATATCAGAAATGGCGAATTGATGCGCGTCAATGAGCGTCGTATTCGCCGCATTCTCCGATCCCGGCCATAATCCGGGCGTTATCAGCTCAATCTTGATTGCCCCCGCCGTTTGCCAATTCTAAATGTTCTGTTATAATAAGCCAAAGAAAAGTAGAACGCGCACCAATAAAATCGGGTTCAACTCTTCATTGCGTGACGAGGGGCGATTGTGGAGGACGTTGAATGAGATCGACGTGCCCAAGTTCAACTGTAGCGGTGAGTTTGGCTCTTCCGTGCACAATGGCTCATCCTCATTGAGTCGGGTAAGTGCGCGATCGGGCTCAATACCGAATTGTTGGATGCAATTATTAGCATAGTATTGGTATGGTTGCCACGTTTTCTTCGCATCGGACGACTTGTAGATGATCATTGCGTGTGGCATCGGGCCACAGAAACGCATGTAGACAAAGGAAATCTCGTAGAGGTGGCGAAAGTCAATCTCGATTGACACGTTTCGCGTTGACTGTTGCAGTAGATCGCTTTTTGTTGCGGATTTATATAAATTTAATACGCTAGAAATAAGTGCGTGTTTGATGAATGAGTGAACTAGTCATCAGTAATGACTTGAGACTGATTAAAATCCGCATTCCTTTGATCCATGATTGGCGCATGATCGTCTTCTAACACGGAGCCACTGTACCAACACGTTCCCGCATCATTGTCCGTTTCATCATTCAAATACGACACATTGTGACTGGCCTGGGCGTCATGCGCATCGCACATTTCACAGCCCCATGAATTGTGCGCCTTCCGCGCACAGTACCGATCGACTGCATCGACGCCACACGTCTGTGATGCTTTCAGTGAGCGGCCGGATCCCTCCTCGGGCCAATTTTGAATGATATTCACGAGCTCCGGCTTGCAGTACTTGACGTAGCCATTCTCGGTGCAATCATCCCTCGTATTCGCCGCCAGGAACCGTTGCGGGAAGTATTGCATGTGTTGGGCGCGCCTCCTACAAAAATCGCAATAATTTACGGCGTGGTGATATAAGGCGTCTTATCACTCTAGATATGGACGCAGTAAGTTCGTTAGTCAGCTGGGGGTCGAGAGTCGCGACTAGTCTAAATAATGGGCATAACCAAAAAAATGACGAGCATGAGATCGAGCTGAGAGTGATAGGTAGAGAGACAGAGTAAATCAAGGTAGTGTTGATTGTGTGGCGGAAATGACACTTTTTGGGTTGCATTTGATTTGATTTCCGGCATAAAGCCTTGTTCGACATCTACAACTACGTAGACGCGCCACTTGCGACCCTGCTCTCATGTTGCTCTCTCTCTCTACCCATTCTCTCATTCTCGACCTCGGCATGACCTTTGATTGTTTCCCTTTTAGCTTTATCATTTTTTCTCTGTTTCTTTGTAGATAAGACATACGGCTACGTTGTTAGTGGGTTTAAATAAGTGTGAAGTTTTGCGATAAAAAAATAGGCAGCAATAAGGGTGGCGTCTATGATTACCTGGTTGTTTCGAGTCCAGTGATAGCGCGCATAGTGATAAAAAGGGACAGCCAATGCCAATATGACCCGTTCAGCATCTAAAGTGAGATGTTTGGTAATTCGGTGATGATGGTGATGACTACGCTTTGCATCATGTCAAGTGTGTGTGTTCTTATTCTGCTTACTGTAATTGTTCAACAAATTTACGTTGTTCTCTAAATGAATAACGTCTCTGTTCACTTCTCGAAGAGTCATGTAGGTTTGGGTAGAGTAGGATTGAGTGAGAGAGAGAGACTAGTGGTGGTGCGACTCAGGTGAAGGGCAGCTGATAGCTGTTGGTGCTATCGATGGTGTTGGTGGGGTACATTCTCGTGTCACTTTCATCACACCTTTCTGCTCTTTTCTCTCTCCCTCCTCTCTATTAGGTTCTCTCTCGCCCTTCGTTCTCCCCTCCGTTTTCGAAATCACTTTATCAATTATCGAAAAAAAGGGCCCAGACATCTTGGCGGGGACTCTGGTTGTGGTGGTGTGTGTGATGCGTGCGGCGGTGTGTCCAAATGGATAAACACTGATAAGTGTGACACCTTTTTCTTTCTTGCAAAACGAATATAATTCGCTCCATCTGAAGCGTTTCCGTTCTCCCAGTCAGTTGTCCGAAGTCACTTCATTCGCTAGTGCAATTTATCGACATGATAAGAAGCAGTGATAAGACCCAGGGCCGAAGGTAGTGAGTTGTTTAGATTTTGGACATCTTAGAGTCGGACACAACGAAGCGAACGAGCGACTAAAGCTAGCGATAGTGTGTTTGTTTAGTCGACAATTTCCGCCGTAATGACTTTAAAATGCTGTATTAAATCGTCAGCTGGACATGATAGAATTGAGAGAGGAAAATAAGGATAAGACGCCAACGCTAACAAAAGCCGCATTAGGGAAGTGATTAGGGGCAAACACCTTCATCGTGTGATTCAAGTGCATTCAACATGGTGCTTCGTATTTAGTAACAAAGGTACATAAGGTGTTTTGTGTTTCGGGTTTTGTTGTTTAATCTTTTGATCAAAAAAAATGGTGGTGTAAGAAACCCCAACTTGACCCCTTTTCTATCAAGTGTGAAACCATGCTTATAATCCTTATTTCTTTTGTGTGCGAACGAAACCACTTGGTTTATCGTCGCTCCATTTGGTTGATCTTTTTTTGGTGTGAGCCGCCACACACTCACACCATCGTGATATCGGGGCGGTGGTGTAAGAAACACTCGGAGTGAGTCGAAAAGGTGTCGAGAATGGTGTGGGCGAAAAAGCTGGAACGGGGAGAGAGCGAGAGCGAGCGCTCAGCTGTCCGCTCACCTGCATTTATTATCTTCTACCAATTTAGCAGATTGTGACACGCGCGCTACACTCTCTCGCTCACTACTACTACTACGACTAGGAGAAGCACACATTCTACATTAGTGTGCGTGTTATACACGTTTAGGAATAAGCGAATTAGGCCAACTAATGCGCCACTAAAGGTGTTGGCACGTTTCGTTAGTTTTTTTGTTTGACAATTCCCTGATTCTTCGCGGAGCTTATTGAAAACTGATAAGAACTAATCATGCCAATCTAGACGACATTAGCACCTTAATTGGTTTGTTACTGTTTTAAAAATAACTCCATACTTTTTTCTCTCTATCTTTTTTTCGTTCGACAATAAAACAAAACTCCACCGAAACAACCCGTAACACACCTTAGCTCCATAACCGGGGTTGAGAAAGTGATAAAAATCTCTGTTCTCACACTCCCACCAAAAAGCCATAAAAACTATATAGCGAGAGCAGTGTGCAAGTTTATGTGTGTCAGTGATGATATAATTTCCGTTTCTGTGGCTTGGCTCAAGCGAAAAAAACGAAACGAAAAAAGCTGAGAAAATCTTTCTTTAGTCTTCATCAGATTAGAGTTGTGCATTTGAAATGAGGACGTGGGCAGCATAAGGAGCAGAAAAAAGCAGCAGTTCGGATTTTTTTATGACGGAAACAGTGTGTAACGATCGAATGACTAGAATAGGACACATTAACTAAAATGCTTTATATGCGCACCTTTGGCCAGTGTATGTATGTGTGGCCAGATGAAGTAAATAAGACATTTTATTAAAACAAAGCACAGTCGTGAGTCGTACTCGGCAGAGTATACAGAGCTCCCGAATAGTTCATTTTAATTGGTATATAATGGCAACTAATTAATGTCTAAAACACTGCAAGTTCTAGAATAAACTGAATTCAATCACAAACATGTGACCGTAAGAACATCAACCAGCCCCCGAAACACCAAGGGAAAAAGATTGATGGATAGACGGAAAACTGCGAAAAGGTCACACTGATAAAGCGTTACTAGTGCGTGTGAAATGAATGTATATCAAACCACCCCCATGTCTCTCAACTATCACGCCCCTCGCGCCGTGCTCGCTCGATCTGTAACTGTAATTTATTTGGCTAACGGCTAACGTAAAACAAGCTTGACTCAGCTGAGTGTACTGTTTAACCGTCCCTAATGCGAAGTGAGACGAAGCCGGAGGGAATGTTACTTAAATTTGTGTCACATTTTAAACGTATCGTCTAAACGTACGTACTCTACTTGACTTTCAAAGCCAACGTCAGTGGGGCAAAGAAAAAAATCAGCACCAATAAACTTAGCACGGCCAAGAACATCAAACCTGAGCAGGATGGCAATAAGGATCCAAGTGCTGGGCAAGAACGGCGCAGCACGGAGCTGAAACTTGAAGAAGAGAGCACACTTGAACATGAAATGGATCATCATGGTTCTTCTACGCCCGCCGAACAAACGCCGAAGCGTAAAAAAGGGAGTGAGCTGGGTGAGGGGGTGAGAGAAAAATCACGTAATCAATCAATGCAAGATTGTTCAAAGAAAGTGATATCCTAACTAATGTCTCATTTTGCCGCCAATTCTTACCTTGTATGATGTGCTAGTCCTCTTCATTTTTGTGTCGTCCTCGTCGTCGTCGTCGTCGTGTGTTAGTTTCTCTTTATAGTGTTGATTTTCTCTGTTTTTTGTTCTTTCGTTTTTTTTTGTATTACGTTTTTGTCAGTCTGAGAACCATATGTTTTGATGTTGTCAATTATCCTCTTTCTCTTCTCCTGTTTGGGTCCCCTTTTTCAATGTTATATATTTTTTTTCGTTCGTCGACTCTGGACTCTGGTTAGTTGTAGTTGTGACTCCTTGTAGTCGCAGCAGTATAAAGTGTGTGTGTTCGTGCCGCTCAAAGTGCGTTAATTGGGATGAAATATTAGGCCTCTTCTGGTCACTCTCTCTCTCTCTCTCTCTATCTATACGCGTTCAATGGCTAGTATACTTCTGAACTAGTTCCCCTTTTTGCTCTCTTTTGCGTCTCGTTCAAAGCATCTTCCCTTCACTCTATCTTTCTCTTTGCTACCTCTCTACCCATGGTAATAGACAGAGTGGAGCCAGCTCTTGCCACGTGTGGCGCTGTTTGAAAATGATTGACACCGGGCAGAAAAAAGGGCAACTACTACTACTACGACTGAGGCGGGAAGAGGACGAATAAGGGGTGTTATAGGGTGGTTGCCCATAACACGCAATTCCAACATCTCGGCTCACCGGTGCTCGTGAACTTGAAAACATCTGATAAGTGGTAATTAAGTGGCCAAGCCAAACTCGACTGGAGTGCCACCCCACCACTTTACACAGGTTTTCTCACTTATAATTAGAATTAATGCTTCTTCAACTTTAATTCAAGTTTTTTTTGGGCCCAAAATGGAAACTATGTGGCCAGTTTCTTTTCAATTCATCGAAAACAAAACGGCTGATTTTGAGCCTTTTCTTCAAGTTTTTTTTGCTGGACAACAAAAGTGTGCCAAGTTTTGTCGTCGCTCAGACACGGCCCGGGCGTATAAGGGGGAAAGGGTGACGGACACAAAGAGATCAAAAACAATCGTGGGATATTACGATGAAGGGGTCAAGATCAACACACCCGTTCAGGGCCATTTCCCACTCTTCTCTGTGTTGTTGATCGCAATCACACAATGATCATCGACCCTTTTCCGGTTTCCCGGACACGCACACTTGGATAATATCAGTATAATTGCGCGACCCGCCCGCGTTTCTTTGTATATTTCACCCGCCTATTTCTTTCTTTCCGGTCCGAAACAAAGGAACTTTCGGCCAGGCGTGTATATCGCTTATATGAGTAAATTTAGAGTGATTCGTCGAGTGTTCCTTATCACTAAAGTAGAAATGATTGACATGGTAAAATTTCGAGAGAGCGTGCGTACTCGCTCGGGGCCTCCCAATGTTTGACCAGGCAGAAGTTGCTGAATGTCACTACCCATCACACCCAGGTGAGTCCACACATAATGATTTTGATGTCTTTCTCACATCGAGGCCAAATTTACGGTGAGAAATAGTTTTTTTTTGAGAGAAAAAACTGATTTAACTGTTTATTTCTACCGGGAAATATTCGGAATACTACTAATTGATTAGTTCAAAGGCGTCTTCAAAGGCGAGAGTTAAGTTGTGTGGTGCGTAAATAGAGACACAAAATTGCGAATTTTATACCTCGGCAGGGGCGATTAAAGGCGCGGATTAAGCACCCCAATGGCGTTAATGATTTTTACTTTTTTCAGAAACTGGCGACGCTAATCTCATTACGGACCGGAAAGAAGCCGATTTCAGCCACATCATCACAGTCAGTCGTCTTCGCCGTGTGACACTAATATGTAGCATTGCTCAGTTAAAAAATGTTTATTAGCTCGGTCACACCTTGTTCGCGCTTTGATCACCGTTTGATAATATTTTGATAAGCGGACCCAGAAACACGGATATTTTCACTCGGGGGTGAAAACGGGCCACCCAGCTCAAGGCACGTGTCAATCAAGGCCACACTAATACACTTTACTTTAGCCAGTCACTGTCAAATCAGTGATTGTGCTCGATAAGCTGTGATTAATATCTCCCATGCTTCCTTCTGGTCTAAAAATGTGTGTTAGCTCGAAATTGATAAGCGAAATTGCGTCGTCGATTCGCATCTCATCTGGTGTCAATTCTAATCTAATGGTGTTTTTGGGTGGTGCAAAAAATAAAACAAGTTAATGTGTCAAGCCGATTCACCGATACCGAGAGACTTCTTCGTTCGCCCATATACAAAGCTGTGAAATAAAGGTGAAACCTGTGTTAAAAGCCGGCTTTTCATGTTCCACTCAAACAGTCGTTATCTGTTTCTGCTCTAAGGGACACGCGCCAAGAAAAAACTCCTTGCGCTTTTCACCCCCGCTTAGTGCTTCAGCTGCCGAGTCTTAAAAACACCTCTTTCCGCCCACCACCCCAACAAGCCCAAAAAAATGCCACTAATCTCTAATTGCTGTTGGACAAGTGTCAAACAAGAATGTCGAGCCCTCAAAGATGCAAATCAGAATGGCGAGCGCTCTCATCATATCAACACTCAAGCACCCGTGTACATTCTTCAAACAATTATCTGTCATTTTACCATAAAGATCGCCATCGCCACTTTCTAGCATGGTTGCTAGAACCGCCACACTCAAACGATTGCTCGTGAATGTAAGCTGTACAGTTTCTTATTTGGTCAGTAAAGTCCTCAATGATTTCACTACTGATTTATTTTGCTAGTTAATCTTTCAAGAAAAGAAAACCATAGTTTCCAAGGGTGACTTGGCCAGGATTCGTCGATACATTTGGTTGAAGTCAAGTGGTGAGGTCGGGTTTGTCCAGTAATTCCAGTCTACTGGTGGTGGCGAATCCACTGGCGATGGTCGCTTGTAAATGAAACTGTTGGTAGTGTTCCCAACGAGATTACTGTTCTAAGAATTAGAGAGTTAATTGATAGTTGAACAACCTATAAATTCCAATGGACAAAACGCGCGTTGCCATGAGTAGTAGGATAACGGTCGGCGTCATTTTTTATTAAACTATTTTGATACCACTTGCTCGACGGTTTTTGTACTCAACTCATCAATTTTTAATTTTAGGTCATCTTGCCTTGAATTCCGCATCGGACAGATTATCTGTAATGTATATCCTTGGACACGCCTCACCCTCATTATGTTGATATACTGTCGTTATGCCCCATTTATTCTCCATCACAAATAGTAACCTTTGCACTTTTCTTCCTGTTTTGATACATCAAGTAATATTGGAAATTCTGATGCCTCGAACTCGTTACTAAAAGTAAATTTTGATCTAACGCTGAACATAACGAGTATTTCGAAAAACTAAAAGTGCACTGCATTTATTGGCCGAGCTGATCACATAATACTCAATATTCTTTATAAAATAATGAGAAAGATTGCTTGGGTTTAGCAAATTGCAATTATTGACTTGTTACATAAAGCAGTTTGTTCAAGTACCCAGAATTTAATGGACATATCACGACTCCTTGGCGCAACGGTAGCGCGTCTGACTCCAGATCAGAAGGTTGCGTGTTCGAATCACGTAGGGGTCACATCTTTTTTTCCTCCACACCTAAACTTTATCAGACTTCAAATACAATTTTCAAACTTAATTTTTTCATACTGTAATAAAACACTGATTTTATTGTACAATTTTTATTATAAAATAAAGTATAAAACAAGACTATTAACACTGGCCAATTGGCTTGACCCCGCCGTCCTGGCAACATTCAAATCGTTCCCTTTTGAATATCACACGGCTCAGGCCAACGCCGCAGCATTCCATTGCGCGTGGCTCTTTGTCCTGGTCGGCGCTGCGCTCGAGTCCGGCGCGTGGCTGACGCATTTTGCAGTTTTCATCGCGACTGAACCCATTGTCAATGTGATAGGCTGGATTGTATTGATCGAGTACGGCTAAATGGCAGGTTTAGTTCACTTTTAATTATTTTAACCAACAAACCTGTCAACTCCTCAACAAAGGCCTTGTCACACTCGCATGTGGCGCGGTTACACGTATTCTCCTCGTTGCGACAGAGGATGCCATTGTTGCGATTTGTGACGCGGTACGGTGACGAGCCGTCGCATTTGTACTGGGGATGGTCGACTTTCAGGCATCTGAACTTGTCGTGTTAAAAAAAACGAAAGCAGTAATAAACTCACTTGTAACAATTCAACAGTCGATAGTTGACCTCGTCGACGGCGTCAATTGGCTTGCCCTTACCGACCCAGTTCTTGTTTTTTCGATCAATTGGCGTCCCGTAACACCCATAGCCCGACAGCTTGGCCATGTCGAACCCATCACTATTGCTAATCACCATATCATCCAGTATAACGCGCCGACCGATATGCTCCAGCTCTTTGACGTCTTTGCGTGTGGCGCCGAACTTGGCCGCATTGAGAAACTCTGCCTGGAACTCGTCAATCTGACCTGGCAAGTTATTCTCGTCAAGCGTCTCGGTCCGTCTGATACTGGCCCATTCGTTGATCTCGTTTAGACTGTCCAGTACTGTGTCCAGATCGAACTTGGAGGCGGCCAGAACGGCACTGGTGGCAATAAGCGGGGCGAAAACCTTCATTATTTGAATGTTCTTTTTTCTATAATTTTATTTGGTCATTTAGAAATCCTTATAAGGACAATGGTGGTGGCGGCGGCACAAGTGAGTAGCGTGTAGAACGTGAGTGATAAGGTAGTTGTTTGATGTTGTCGAACACGTCTAGATGGCAACATGTCAAAAAGGAGGATTTCACATGAAACTGCTTTTGGAAGTCACATTCCTCAATCTTTCTTGGCCGATGCTGACATTATAATATTATGGGATTTGAAACCAGACGGACGCGGAAAGTTATTACGGAGTTTGGCTTATTTCAGCAACAAAATAGTATGCGGACTGATTCGTCCATCAATTGATCCTCTTCAAAAGCAACTTATGAAACGATTTTTCAAGTCGATGTGTCTTACCGAAAGTATAAAAATTGCAATCATAGCGGAATAACTCATAATACTCGAGTTCTGAATTGTCATGTTTCATTATTTTGATCAGTTGCTGGTTTCTGATTGCTCAAACCGCTTCTCTTTCGCGTCACGAGCTTGTCGTTGATCAGTGGCGAAGACTGAAACGGTGGCGAGGATTGAAAATTTCATTGTAAATTCATTGTACAGTATTTGTTCTTTCGGTTGATTGTGTCTGATGACCTTGTATGAGCTGAATCCATTCTTACTGTTTGCCCTATTATAACGTGCCCTATTATAACGAACTCGACCCCTCAAATCACGAACCGAACAAGGTTCGTTATAAATTATAACGAACATTATACGAACCTTAATTATAACATATAATAGAGCAGTAACTGTCGGTCTTCTGCCAATGTAATCTATAAAGTACAATTTTGAAAACGTCAGTGCTGCTACATCCGAGTTCACACCACTTTGTACTTATCCCTCTAATTAACTTTTATACCGGATTAATTACGAAAATGATCTATGGCGCGTATGTCACACACCTCATTAGATGTACTTACGGCTCACTTAGCGGTAACATAGCGGCTATAAAAGCCATTTTAATTCAAAAATGAGAGAACTAAACTCACCAGACTTCAGACTAGAGGAGCGGATTTTATAACCAGCAAATAATGTTAGTTTTTGTCGGTTTAAAAAATCCAACCGCAAAAAGACATGCCCCCGGTGCAACGGGAGCGGACGTATTTTCGCCGCCAAAATCGGCTGCTGGCATTGTGGCGGGTTCTGTGAGCGATCTGGCAGGGGCATGGTGACGCAACGCAAAGCTCACAAGTATCACAAACACAAGACTGACATACTTTGCTTTCTCAGTCCGAAATAAATCAAAATTTTAAGCTTGTTTATTCGTTTATTCAATTAGTGGATTGGAGCAATATTTTTCCTCGATTCGCTATAGATTCATGTTGGCTAAAATACTTAGTACAGTTTACGTTTGTCTGCCAATATAGTGCAGAGTTAAGTACAGTTGACAAAAGTAATTCGTGTATCTTCTCGTGTATATTCGTTATATAGTCTATATATTATTTTTGAAGTTGATCATTGTATGGCCACATATGGCTACGATAATTTCTCAAGTTTCATTTTTAAGTTTTTATACTGCCGAAAAAACTCATTTTAACTCTCGTCATGAAGCACGTTTTTTTAGTTGCAACACTCGAGTTGCACTGCTTAGGGGCAGGACATTGCCATTCTTGATTCTATGCTGTTGAGGCTTACTGTATGGTAGCGGCTTGCAGTTTATTACTGTAGATTAGAACTGGTGTAACAGTCAGTGACACTCTTTCATGACCCACTTTTCATGCGGTGACCCGTGACGTGAATGAACTGTTATAAGGAAGAATAAACGCGTCGAAAAAGCCATAAAAATGAAGAACTTTGTCACTTTTCTATTGCTACTGACCCTTGCCAGTGCGCGCACGGTTGAAATTAGCCAAATGATGCGCAACCTGGCAAGTAAGAAACATCGCGAGCAAGCAGTTTTGCACGCGATCAAGCCGGCTTCGACGCTGAAGCTGAACATGTTGACGCTTAAAAACTGGGGCTGATTTCGGTTTCGATTTTATTTGCGAATAAAGAGGACTAGCTAGCCTAGACAGTTATTCAATTGATGTGTAAATGCCGGAGTCCTGTTTTGAGCGTTTCACTACGTGTAATGGCACAATTTGATGCAAAATTCGTTCTCAGTGAAACGCGCCTTAGACCTTTGCGCCGGACGACACCTGCTCCACATTCTCGCAGTAAGCCTCGTCGGTAATGACCAGATCCTTCAGCTTTGACACCGTATTGACGCGGAGTTGGGCACGAATTTTGAAGACTTGGGTCGAGCCCGACGGTTGGTTGTCTTAATTTATATCTTTCGCAAAGTTTCTATCTCTTTAACGCTTACCAATGCACAGTTGATCGTGATGTCGGTCCATGACTTTGTTTCTTACTTTAAAATGTGCCGAAGTAAAGTAACAGTGAGAGTAAAAAACGGGTGACATCGTTGGCAAACAAGGGTGAGCAAACGAGCCGGGACAAAAGAAACGTCGGATATTCACATACAACGGCGCCATGGTGCATTGTTCGCCCCTCACCCGACTCATCATTTTCACCGTACACATTCCGGCAAGCAGCGGCCGTTGAGAAAAAATACTTCCGACCAACCGGATTCGAACCAGTGACCTAGAGATAACTGCTGAGCCTCTACAGTCTCCCGCTCTGCCAACTGAGCTATAGTCGGATGGGTTTCCGGTGATGCCTGTCTAGTTTTCAAAACTCGAGTGCTTCTTATGCTTCTGTATTCTGGAACGCACGTTACATAACTTTTTTCCCAAGTCACAGTTCGACTGAAACGATCCAGTAAAGATTAATGGGCGGACAGATTAGGCCAGCAGGAAGCAGCGGAAATGAATTAAGCGGCGAGGAGAAATAAAGACAACTATTGGTGCTTGATGCGTTTATTGGCCCGGGCGGACTGGGGGAAGGGCACTCAACTACAGATGCCTGTTTACCAGATGATAAGGATTACAATCAGTCCATTTGGGTTGTTTTCGTGTTTCTTAACTCGTGAGTCGGCTGTGTTTTCACACTGAACCTAGCTGATCATCCTGGACACATATTCAGCTCAGAAAAAAAAGAAAAAGGAGTTAACTGTAAAAGTAAAGTCTGTTTTCGATTTGATCAGGGCAAAGGTTTATTCGCGATAATTTGGGCACATTATGTATGACATATACGGTGATTAGAATGAGAACGTCCGCGATAGTTTCTTCTTCAAACGTCGAATAATTGAGTTCTTCTTCGGTCTTTTTGACTCGGCAAGTTTTGGCTCTACTGACTTGAAAAACTCCAGTGTGCGGCGCGTGACGACGATTGATCTGCTTCTAAGGCAAGTTGGAACGTTTGACTTCGGTTTGCTCAAGTACCAGTCAAGCACGTCGGCCTCGTTGATGTCAAACTCCTCGCTTGAGTATAACCGTCGCAATTGGTTCGATTGAGGATTTAGGTAATATCCCATTTTCTTTCGTGTTTCCGTGTGCAGTGGCTAGGGAAGTAGGGCGATTATATATAGGCTGAACAGCGCCCTAAAACTATATGGGACTTGTATTACCCCATGGCGCCTTGGTCCTCCATTCTCAATGGGGATTCGCATGATACAGTCAGGTGACTCTCCACCTGAAACCCATCGTCCTGATCCCTTTTCATGATAATTTTTGTGTTTTTCAGTAGAATACTAATGAGAGATGCTCGCGAATTTCGCAAGATGTAAATTCTTGTTTATACTGCAGTTTGAAAACTATGCAACCCCAGACCGGGATCCCCAGTGCATGCAATAGACAAGTACCCCCGACGGTTCCGGACTGTCAATGACGAAAGTAGAGTCCAATTTAGTGGAAGTACTTAGTCAGTACAGTACTGAGTGTCTTGAACGCTAAAGTAATGTAAGCCAAGTAAGCCAAGTAGGGGCATTGATAGACACCCATTGATTTAAATCGTGCATTGTAAGGACCGAAAGCACTGGTTATAGCACCTAGCCGGAACGACCCTTCAGACTTTTTATATAGACGTTTTATTTGCCAGGGTATGGTCAGAATTCAGAGGCAATTTTCCTGATAACAGTTTGAGTCCGTTTCCATTACCCAAAGCAGAACCGAGGCCAGGCACGGTTCATTGGTATATGCTGGTTTACATTTGCCAATACAGCAGCTTACAGATGGCTAATTGCGTTATCACATTTTAAGATCTATGTCGAATAGACTACCATTTGAGGCTTGAAGCACGCCTCAATCTTGATCCGTCTATGGTTCATGTTATCCTAGCTTACCTGGTTCATAAAAGTCTTATATTGCCCTAGCTTGTTTTATGGCGGTTGTATATTAGTAAGACAAGGTAGTCTAGGAGAAATCAATACTTTATTAGTAGTTGCGTATATCTCAACAACATGGGGGCCAGTAGCAGTAGTAGGCAAAGCTCGGTAAAATAGGTACAGAAAATGTAGTGCAAATATTTGTAAAAGTCTAAATGTTGAACATAATTTCATTCGTCTCATAATTCCAACCATAGTCGAACATTATCAAATCAGGCTCGTAAATCTCATAAATAATCTCAAAAGTTCACTTTAGTTTCAAATTTCAAAACCAACTCAGTACTCTACCTTTCGCTTGGCAATGTCAATCCGATCCCAGTACGACTTGAATTCGCTCTTTATTGCCTCCAGCTTGTTGTTGCCATTTGTTGGCCCATTTGAGTGGAAGAAGTGTTTCCGCGGGTCCAAATCATCGGGCAGCGGCATATTGAGTTTGTCTGGGACAGATAAGTAAATGACGGAAACATCTGAGTAGTAAATTACCTGCCAAGTAGCCAAACTCGTCGCCAAAGTTCTCCTGCTTGATAATAAAATCGTA
>SCLD01006654.1:0-45738 GCA_004367895.1 Oikopleura longicauda
TCAGGTAAATAAAAGAGGCCAAAAACATAAACAGGTAAGAGAAAGAGGTCCAAAATTTATTCAGGTAAAAGATAGAGGTCCAAAACTTATTAAGGTAAAAAATGGAGGTCCAAAAGTTATTCAGGTAACAGATAGAGGTCAAAAACTTTTTTAAGTAAACTATAGATAGCGTTTCCACGCGCCGAAGGCGCGTTCGAAATTTAACGTTATGGGGGTATGAAAGTAGGTGAAGAGGTTGGACGAGCGCTTAGATATTTTAGGACATAACCAATTCGACCAGTGCGAATTCAATGAACTAGGTCACTCGTCAAGGAAACGCAAGGAACATGTCTAAACAGCTGATTTAAGTTACCAGCTGGTACTGTTATATTTTTTTGAAAATCTCAAAATAATAATGGAACATCAAAAAAGGTCGACAACACCTGGATATGATCGGTAATGCACTCGGAAAAGACTGAGGATCATTTTGATATCCATGTCGACCCCGTTTGACTAGAATTTAAGAAAGCGGGAATTGGAATTTTCAACTTTGGGCACTAGGTGGCGCCTGAAATTTTAATTTTGGACTTCACCATCGCGTTAAGGAGGTCTGAATTGGTAACCCTATGAATTTTTATTACTTTCCCACCTTCAGAACGTTAGTTTCGAAACGCGCCTTCGGCGCGTGGAAACACTATCTATAATCCTAGCAATTCGTTGTGACTTTTCAGATTCAAAAATCTCACCTCGAGCTGTTTTGCGGCCAATTGAAATTCTTTCAAAAACGGCGAATCTTGTTCGTCTTCAGGACAAGAGTCAACAGAACTTCCTGACGTCATCGAGCTCTAAGAAAATTTGAAATACCAAGTGGCGCGCGGATTCCGGATTTCAAGAACTAGAATCTTACCGGTGATTTTAGTGGTGGTGGAGATCTGAAAGCCTGGATCTGATTAGGCGCTGGCGAGTCGCGATCTGATTGGCCACCAGATATTGCCCATGGCGATATCAAGGATGAAAACGATTGACACTTCGATGCCAAATGTTGACGCTCAAGGTCAAGGTCAACTCTTTGTTGCCATGGACTGTCTGTATAAACATGTTCTAATGGTTGATTAGATTGACCGTCGTTATTACTCCCCATTGGTTCATCGGAAAATACTCATTATCGTCTGAATTTATGACGTCATTCAATTTTAGTTTATGAGGATTGCATCATTTAGCTTGAACAGGGGCAGAAGTGGATGAACTTTTGTGTTTTGGGGCTTATTTACATGCCTGATTGTTGATTTAGGTTTAGGATTCTGTGAAACATCCGCCAGGGGGCACCCTTTTGAATTCTCAAGAATAAACTTACATGTACAATAGCGTGTTAAGGTGGCACTATAGGAAAACCGCAAAAACGTGGGCGGCTAAAAACAGGTCAATATCCTCTAGATATTTATATATAGAACCCAAATCGGGTTGTTAAAGCCCAAATTCTAAATTCACCCCAGAAAATTGAACTGATTATCCGAGGTCACGGAAAAATAAAATCCGATTATTAAAATCCTAAAATATTAATTTTGTAATTCATTTAATTCATCCAAAACAATTTGTTTTCGATCAATTTTTATTTTTTGATCGGGGGTTAATTCTTCGCCGGATTCTTTTTTTGCTTCAAGCTCTTCAATTTGACGAAGAAGTTTATTTCGCTTCTTAACCTGTTTTGTCTTTTCTTCGGCGGGTAAAGAAGACAAATCAACCTTTTCTTCGGGCTTTTTATCCTCGATTTTTGCTTTATCAAGACCAGCAACAACAGCTGAACGAAACAAATTTAAGGATACCATTCTCTGCGCAAGATTAATGAATCAGATTAAACCAAAGGCTAATAACCATAAATAATATTTTTAAAAATTAAACCTGCAATATCTTCAACGACTTCATTCTCGGCTAATTTCGCTTCTGCATTTTTTCTGGCTTTTGCGGCTTTCTTTTTCGCGTTTTTCTTGGCAGCTAAACTCATTTATAAAATGATTATGACGTCAATTTGATATCTACCTTTTGATTGTTCGGATGGAAGTTCTGTAAAGCCTTTGGCGGCGGCTATCGGATCATATTCGACAAAATTGGACGTACTCACTGAAATATTGAATAACTTACATGAATGCAGGTTTCAAAAAAAGTTTACAGTACCTGCATTTGGGTTTCTTAGTCGGCTACTTCCTGGGACATATTGAACTCTTTCTCGATGAGCCTTTTCAGCCGAGCAAACAAATTTTCCAATATCTTCGGGTGGAACATAACCATCCTTCACGGTTCTTGCTTTTCTCCAAGTACCATCTGCGCGCTAGAAACGCTATAAATTTATTTTTCTCTATACGAATTCTATACCTGTGTAGCCGGGATGAAAGATGTACCAGCAACATTATCACGAACGATTCCTGATGCTTTCGCATGCTCCATCGTCTTTTTGTCAGGTCTACTCGTCATTCTAACATGATACAAAGTTATGGCTTTTGAAAAAAATAAAGATTCTTAAAAATTAAAAGGGCAGCAGGATAAAAGAGTTTACAGGAATGTTCAAGTTTCATGGAAAAAGTTTTAAGGCAATCACGTGAACTCAAAGGTCACGCGAAAAAGAGGCTAGTAACATTTTTCGTGCCCGTGTGGCATCTTCGATCCCTTTTTTGAAATCATTATTACTAATTTGGCTTCGTGTAAAATCTTCTGATTTTGTTCCTTCCAAAGTCATCGACTTTATCTAAAATTAAGGGTGGGAATATTGAATTAAATCTATCGCACAAACATTTATCGTTTGATCAGGATCATCTTCATAATATGGATCTTCATTTTTGTCCTTTTTTGACTTTATAAAATCGACCTCTCGTTTTCGAATTTTCTCTGTTTCACGCTTCCGATAATCGACAACAAATTGTGGATATTTGTTCAAAATTGGATAGTGCCCTAAATGACTCATTAGTCGGTCATACATATTCGGTACATGGTGTATGATTAGTCACAGTCGGATGTCACGTGATTTACCTTCACTCAGAGGTTCAAACTTTTTGACAAGTCGTCTCAAGTCGAGTTCTTTTGGAGTATTTCGAATTAATCGTTTTGTTTCTTGAACAACTGCTCGAGCTTGAATCGGATTTCGATGATGAAAGAAAAATTGAAAATCGGATCGGACCGACATTGACATCAACGGACCACGTGCTAAATTTTAGAATTGACCATGTTTCCGATAGGATGTCTGATTTTACCTGTCATGATATATGCAGCAACAACATAAAGAAGGAACCCTGGTTGATTAAAAAACACGTGATCAAATAAAATCATCCAATCATTTTTCGGGAATACTTCAGAGAATAATGTGTGAAGTAATGGCCATGCATAGTCTTGAACGGTTATCTCGTTTGCTGTTAGATGCCGTACAAGACGCGGATCAAAATGAGAGATGACATTTTCAATTGAGACTAGAATCGGTATTGGTGGATTCGGATAAAAACTGAACCAATCACGTGACCAATTGAATAAGACTTTTAAAAAGTTTACAATCCTACATCAAAATTTTTATCAAACAAATTCTGGGGTAGCGTGAAAAGGAGTCACCCTGAATATAGAGTTGTAACATTTTCCTGTTGATATAACTTCGAAACAATGAATTGGTGAATGTTGAAATAATTTTACAAAAGGAAAAACCATAATTGGAACGTAATCCAGCTCTCCAAATAAACTGTTCCAATGGGCCACACAACTGATTGTTCTTTCCAAAGCCCGAAATAATCTCTGTGATTTGAGTGGATAGGTTTTGTCTAAATTGGCGACGGACGAGTGACGTCCGCGTTCCCAAAGTGCTTTGAAAGAGGATTCGTTTTCAGGAATTTGAAGTAGGTGACGCCAAATGAGTAATCGGTATCGTGCCGGAAATTCTCCAAAGCCATTCAAAACATTTTTAAGTTCCTTCCGGTCCATTTTATTTTGAGTTGAAAGTGGCTTTGTATTCAACCGTCCCGTTGATATATTTTTTGATAAGCTCAGGGTTTGTTTTTTTGGTGATGGTGGCGCCATTGCAGCAGTTTGAGCACCAGTTAGCGGTTCTCCTTCATACGGTGAGACGGTTCCTTTTATTGTTGGTATATGATACAATTCAATTGATCCATTATCACGAATCATAGTGATCCACTCGTTACACATTTCCATTTGATAGACTGGTTCATTTTGAGGATTTAGTGCCACCTTAAAATATCAGATACTAATTTATAGTTTCACCCTTCATAGTCTATGACTTCAAATTCACCTCGATCCTTGCATCAGTTAAATTTAGTAATTTAATTTGAGAATCTCCCAAATAAAATACATGTTCTGGCATTCCAATAGCAGATCCGATAGATTTTACTTTTGAAAGTCCTTTTATTTCTAGAACTGACATCAGTTTCATTTGATTAATTGAATATATGTAGAACTTGTCTGCTTTTCCACCCAATATCAACTTATTATTCTCTGAAAAAGTTCATTAAGAATTTTTCATTTTTCACCAGTCAAAGATCCATTATTATTTGAGTCTAAAAATTTGCTGGTCAGGCTTCCCTCACTGGTAGGTTGTAAGATGGAATGTGACTATAAGCTATTATTAAATTAAACTAAAACATTCTAAAGAATTAAATGACCAAAAGGTAAAAAACTGATTCTCGTAAAAATGATAAAACGTTCTGGGTTTTACCTTTTATAATATTAGACGATGAGACAAGGACACCCTCCGGGCCTCTTATTTGACCGAGACACTTTTCTTCTTTCCAAACGAATATTGAATTGTCTTTGAATATCGTCAATAAATGCTCATCCGATAAATATTCGACAGAGAAAAGTTCAACTTTTGATTTCACATCTAGTTTTCGCATTCGTTCGAATGTACTGAGATTCCAGATCTGTGCAATATCGGGAGACACTGTAATAGCCCTTGTCCCATCCCCATTTAGACTGATTTGTTTTACACTCTTCTCGTGACCTCCCAATACAGATATCAAGCTACCATCAGCGGCTGAATAACATCGAACTTGACAGTCTGGTAGAGCAACAAGAAATTCGTCACGTGCCAAACCAAATTTGATAAAACAAGGGGCAGGGGTCACTTGAGTTATGAATTTCCATTTGTTCAATTTTGTATTTATCAAAATAATATTTCCTTTTCGATCTGAAAGAATACATCGAATACCAGATCGATCCCAGGATGCGTGAAGAAAGTGACGACCAATCAGAACCGAACAAAGACCGTACTTTGATAATGGGGCCCATGAACCAGCCCATAATGATCCGGCTTTCCCACTTACATCTATCATCTGAAAAACAATAAATGTTCAGTTTAATTTTGTGAAGAACTGGGTAAATGGTCATAGTTTGGGTATCCACGCGCCTCAATAGTAAATTAGAAAGCCTTATTCTGTGGAAACCCTATTGTGTAGTCATAGTTTGATCCAAATAATTTGGGCCAGGCAGTGAAGAATAAGGAGCAGTAGTCTGTGTCATTTTTATGACACTTTTTTAAGATTGAATTTCACCAATCTTCATTATCAACATCACAGATAGGTTCCGGTGTGACTTTTGTGTTCGAACTTCCTTTTCTAGAAAATATTAATTTTCAGTTTAACAGTTAAACTTTAAAGTTAAAATTTTTGTTTTCTTACGGATATAAATTTTCATTTTCGTCAAAGTTCATCTGGCTGATTTCTTGCAGCAATTGTTTTTCTCTTTCTGTATAATCATCATTTGAGAAATCAGAAAAATCGTCGTCATCAAGACAAAGGTCACTGGATGACAACTCTGGCAGTTCTTTGAGCGCTTCAACTAAATCATCAACAGGAAGTTCAGATCCAATATTGGCTCTAATTGAAAACGAGTCTAATAGAATTGATTCCAATTCAGTTCTATTCTCAAGCGTCATTTTTGATGAGAGAAGTTGATGAAGTTCATCTTTATCCTTCTTCAAAGCACCCACGGAAAGTGTAAAATCTTCAATTGGCCTCGGTTCAATCGTTAACACATGATCTGGAAAACTTCCCGTACTCAAATGCTCAACATCCTTTGATGTAATCTGAAAGTTCATTTATAAACATTACATTTGTAAACAGCTCACCCTCAGATTCAGCATTTTCGTCGGATCAAAGTTTTTACCTTGTCACTGAGAAATGTGACTTTGCCATACAATAACTTGGTATCATTTTGAATCGTTTCGAAAGTTTTGATGTGACCACAATCGGCAAGAAAATCTTGAACTTGGGATATTTTGACCTCCAATTGACCTTTTAGTGAAAAGTAAATAGGCTCGTCAATCTTGAAATTATTATTTCGATGGTCGATGTATCGACTCATTTCTAAAAAAGCAACAAAAATTAAAAACAACATGAATAAATATAAATACGATTCAAATCGAAAAGGGTTAAGATAGGCAATCTTGTGCTATGATGCGATGTTTAGGTTGACTAAGCGTTGGCGCACTAAAATTAAAATTTCGGAAAATATTTTGGTGCAGCAGAAAAAAGAACAATTGCACAGAAATTTAAAGTGAAAGGCATTTTTAGGAATTTCTTTATTCGGGTTGGTCAGTCGTTGTTGGGCTGGGTTTGGTTGGAGGATCAGCATTTGTCCCTTTCAGCTGACTTGAATCGACTTTATTATCAATATCACTATAAATATATAATAAAAAAGATATAGCATATATGCAAGACATTTCCCGAATTGCCAAAATTCGGAATTGGGACTGAAATTTCATAAAAATTGGATTTGTCACAGGGAGTAATAGTACTCACGGTTTGTCTTCAACTTCAGATTTAACTTCTTCAGAATTTGGTTCTTCTTGAGATTTCGCAGCTTCCGTTTTTAGACGAGCCTCTTCTTCAAGTCTCTTCTGACGATCCGATTCCATTTTTTGTTTCTTTTCTTCTTCTTCTAGTTTTAACTGTTCGGCGGCTTCTTTTTCTCGTTTAGCAACAACTTCTGGATCCATTGAAAGTTTAAAAGTCAGTTCTTCTAATTTTTTCAATTTTCGTTCTTCATTTAATTGAATGAGATGTACCAAATGTTCTGTTAATGTATCCTAATTATAATTTCGATAATGATTTCTAAAATTCGACTTTCAAAACTTACTTTAGATTCCGTTTTTTGTTGTAAATCGAACTTTGAGTCAACATATTCTTTCTCAGCCTGATCAAAACGTCTTTTTGCTTCGTTGAATTCACAACTGGCGGAATCAATTTGGTCTCTAAAAAAATGTTGAAGTGAAAAAAACTTTGACGGACGCATTGATTTTAAATGGTATGCAATTCAGCTCAAAACCGCTAATGAGGACCATTATGGGGTGTCTCCTTCGATTTAACCGCTAAATTGAAATTTTCAGAACCTGCAGAAGGGGCCAAATTGAAAAGGAGCAAGTTTCGGTTAATAATTAAAAGTTTTAATTGGATACCCCCAATATACAGTCGAAATCATACTGTATAAATTCTACAGTATAATGAATACCTCAATACAGCGACATCAGCATTCAGAATCTGATCAAGTTTGGCGAGTTCAGCTTCAATTGTTTTGAGCATTTTTGTTTCAGCGGCGGCACGTTTTTGACGATCAAAAATTTCTTGTGATAAAGCCGCTTTTCGTCTTTTATTTTTTTCTTCCATTTCACGCTGAATTCGATTCAAATCTTCAACTTCAATTTTTTTCTTCTCCAATATTTCATTTTCGTCAGTGATTAATTCCTAGAATAACATTAATAAACACTATTGGCAATTCTTGAAAAGTCTAAAGGTCAATTTAGAGTCAAATTTTGATAAAATTCTTACTTGTTCGACCTTTTTCGTCTCTGGTTTAGATTTTTCAGGTTCATTTACTGATTTCTTAACTTCGGTCGGTTCAGGTTTCGATGTAGGTAAGAGCGCTTCTTGACTGGTCTTTGGAGGTTTTGTTTTCGTTGTTTTCTTTGCTACTAACCCCTTTTTGGATGACGATGTCTTTTTTGATGTTTGAGGTTGATTTGAATCACCCCCACTTCTGAGATGCCGAAGTTCAGCCTCTGAGAATCCACCCCAATCGGCCATTCTTAAAAATATCAGTTTTTAGCAGCTGTTTTCTCGGCTTTTTTTATAATTAAAGTTATAATTCATAAAATTTTATCATACGATCATACCACTTTTGAAAAGACTTATTTCCTAGTTTATAAACTATTTTTTGACAAAGATCATGCTCAATGACCGATAATAATGCAAAAACTTCAATATCTGCAACTCCCACGGAATTGCCCGAAAAGAATTTAGATTGAGATTTTACGTCTGTCATTTTTGCAATTATTTTTGTAATTTCCATTTCGAGCATGTTATAATTAGGGAGTTCGCGTCCCGATGGGTTCGCTAACTGATCTCGAAGATCGCTATTAACTGTTTTTGAAACCCAGTTCATATTAATCCCATAAGAAATGGCGAAGAAAAGGGTTGAAATAAGTGGAATGGGGCCAAGGTCAGATTCAGACGCGATTTTGAACGAGTGAATAAGACTTTGGAAAAATTTATAATGTTGAAGATAAAGAACATATGGTCGAAGGTTTTCAAAATACAATTCGCGAATCGTACAGCCACGTTCGTGTTGAATCTCGTTTATCAGCTTTTCTAAAAAAAGGATTAGTTTGACAAATAGAAAAAAATTCTTCGAATTTTGCAATTTCACGATTTTCTAGAACATAGCCGAAATTGAGGGAAAATAAAAATGCTAAAACTTATTTCGCGCATCCACCGTCCGAAAGCAGTTAATGGCTAAAAGGACGAGTGGCCAACTTCCAGTGGGATGGAGTAAATATTTAGGTAAATTATTTTCATGTTTTCGAAAATAAAAATGGTTTTTAGACAAGGCAACAGGAAAATGTATATATTATAATCGAAACAGAAAACAAGGACAGTATAATAATCCGTGTGACCCGGAAGAATATCAAGTCAAATATAAAGGTAAGCTGAATGCGAAGGTGTATTCCTAACTTTATATGTAGGCGAAGGAATTCCCCTTGGATGGGTTGCACCTGGTTGGTTTATGAAATTTTCGGACAAGTACGAATGCCGTCCGTACTATTTCAATCCGTATCGCAATCCACACTATTCGACTTGGGAATTTCCGGGAGCCACAAACTCAAACTATTCTGGTGGTACTCAGCTTACTAATAATTTTGGAAAATTCCGCGATCATCACGAAAATCTAGAAACCATGAAAAATCAAGAGACGATCGAAACATTGTTGAAGAATTTAATGCTCAGGCTAGGGTGAAATCCTTGGATTAGGGCATCGCCTGAATGTACGCCTAAATTTTACAAAGAGTTTAAAACCCAGGGAATTGACCCCAGCCATGGCCAGAACAGCGAAAAAAATGATCAAATAAAAAACGAAATTAATCGACGAAAAGCAAAAAAAGAAATTCAAAATTGATACACTGAACTGCCAAATATATCTTAACCTAATCACTTTTAACTCGTGTTTTTGCTCATTTCAAGGGTATGAATCATACCGTATGATCCTCAGCGGAACAAGTACTCAACCTTTACGGAATCGATGTAATCTTATAATTTTATATATATCTTATATATAATATATTATATTAATATATATTACCTTTAACAGCTTGATCGGGATAATCTGGAAACTGTATTCTATACTTGTTCAACATTTCGATTTTAGAAAATAACTCTTTTCCTGCTCCATGTTGAAACATTTTTGTTTTTGGATATCGATCGTATACTTCCGTCAGCCCAAGTTCACCATCAAAATTTGAAACTGATTCAAGAATTGAAATTATTTCAGGAGCACCGGACATTTCAAATTCACCAATTTTTATCTCTGGTAGACCATCAACCAATGCCGTATGAGCATTCACCACTTCTGTTATTTGAAAATTTATTTTTTTCCATTGCAAATATTTCACAACCGCATTTGTTTCTGGTCTTCCAATGAAGCCCTTTCTGATGGGGTCCCTAGACTCTCAGGCTAGAGGTCAATTTTATGTGAAAAAGAACTTGTGCGTGATGACTATTACGTGGTGATCCCTGCCCTTTATTTCGACGATATCCTCACTGAGTAATGTTTTAGCTTGAATAAAATCTCTTTGTCTATATTTATTGAAAATATAAACTGTGCTTAACGCCCCGATTCCATGGACCAACATTCTAAAATTAAAAAATTTAAGGTTAATTTACTATAAAAATATATTTTATTATATTAAAATAACTTAAGTTAAATAGAACAGTCTTAACGAGATTAAAAGCGCATATTTCTCATACGAAAATTGATAAGGGGAAGCGGGTTGATTAATTCTGGAAGTTCATGGGCGTCGGAAGGATTTTGCGTTGGCGAGTTAGCTTGAGCTGATTGAATTCTTTGAATTGGTCGTGTCATCAAAAGGTCACCAATGTCACCAACATTTCTATTACCAAATTGACCAAGTCCAGCTTGATCTTGAGATTGTCGTCGATTTAAAAGTCTTCCGCTTGGCTGTGGTCTCCCACCTCCAGACTTGCGGCTACCAACGCCGCCGATTGAGAGAGGCGCAACCTTATGACGATGATCCAAAATATCAATCATGGTTTTAGATCTTTCTGGTGGTCTTTGACGGAGTGAAATTTCTTGTTGATCAACAGGACAAGCTAAAAAAGTAATAATTTCTGTGTGTGTTTTTTTTGATGAAATTACCTCGATGGTTTTGTAGCCACGTGTCAATACAGTCACGATGGAAATAATGATTGCATTTTGGAAGTTTTTTGACGTATTGCGTTGGTTGATAAGGATTAAGACAGATCAGACATTGAATTCCCTCTCGAAGTAGACGCTTATTTACACCGACCCGATGACATGGAAGCAGATTTAGGATGTGATCAGGAACACCTGGTGCATCTGGACTAGGACTTCGATCTGAAAAATCATTATTTGATTTTGACCAGGACTGAAATAATCGGAACCGGAAGTCAATGGCATGCTTGACCGGAAGAGAATCAAGTCGTTTGTTTTTGAATCCAACAAACCTAGATTTAGCAATGTCTCGTAATCGTTTTCGGTTATTTCGCGGCCTTGAAGTTCAAGATCAAGATTTCGGTTTTGAAGTTGACGTTTCGCCGGTTTAAGACTTCTTCCCGGACGTTCTCTTACATTGAAAGTCATATCAGCTCTAGCTCCACCACGATAGCATTTGCCACAAAGATTGACTCCAACACGTGTTGAGATGTATAGCTTTCCTTTTATAGGTGTTATCGAGCATTCGGAACATACAATACCCTAATAATCATGATAAATATTCGAATCGAGTAACTTGATATTAATTAATACTCATATTGGCAAATCCTAAAAAACTCATTTTTTTACTCGAAGCCGTAGTTTTACCTTGTGAATAGCTGTTTTTTCTTTACCAGCTTCCCAAGTATTGGCGAATTCTTTTCGAAGATGATCTTTCGGAGCGAATTCTTGCCTACAGTAGGGGCATTGGACGGCTGTATCAGTATCACCTCTTGCCATTGTATCTTGATGCTCGGACCATACCTTCATACAGCGAATGTGAGCTGCATTGGAACAGCTGCGACACCAAGTAACCGGTAATCTAGCTTCAAGCAGTTCCTCTTGACAAATGGGACATACATCTTCCGAATCAAGCTCTCGTCGATTATGATTCGCTGGTTCAGTCTCATTCGATGATTCTGCATTCTCGACTTTATGAACTTTTTGAACATGGGTTCCACGAAGGAGTTCGTCAATCTCTCGAGGAACATATCCAGCTTGAAAGGTCAAAGGATGACCTTCTGGAATTTTGAATTTTTTCAAAATTATCTTTACTAGGATCTATTTGCTACAGACTAAGGGCAGGATACTCAGCGGAACAGCTATATAAGAGGTAGTATTTGACAATATTCTTGACAAATTGACAAACAATATACAGTGGTGTGTTCCTAGCATTGAACCTTGCCGAGTCCGTTTCTGTAATGAAATTTCAAGATCCGATCCCAACAGATATGCCTGCAAAGTCGTTTCTCTTTTCTAAAACCGAAACAAGTGCAGGAATGAACTGCTCCCAATTGAACTTTAAATTCATTTTTTGATGATGAACCTCCGTTTCCCTCAGCCTGTTGTTCTCTTTTAGAAGCCCCATCACGAAGGATAAATGAAGTCGGCCCAATTTGCTTTAGAATAAAGAAACTCTTCCGTTTAGCCGATTCAATTGAGGCAGAAACTATGTCTGATGGAGTCGATACCCAGGGGACCGCCCGAGACATTCTAAAATGTTTCTATAAAACCGTCGGAGTCATTTCGAGATTTTTTCTACAGTGAGACCCCTCAACCATAAGTCATGGCCCGAAATTAAAAATTTTGATAATTTATCAAGGAGTTATTCCGAAGATTTTCTCTGATTTTCCAATAAGGATTAACTGATCATTTTTGTGTGAAAAATATAACACTTGATATAACGACACTTTGAAGCGTTTATTGGCCAAAGATCAGTTTTTGAAAATGATTGCTCATTTTCTCATAAATATTTTCATTCGTCTGCAATCTCTCCAGATTTTTCAATAATAATTTCAGCTCTTGGTCGTCCACTTTGGGATCCACAACGTTCTAATAATTCCAAAAGTTCTTGACCTTCTTCAACTTCCCCGAAAACAGTATGTTTTCCATCTAACCACGGACATTCAACAAATGTGATAAAGAATTGAGAGCCATTTGTGTTTGGGCCAGCATTTGCCATTGAAAGAAGACCTGGCTTGGTGTGAGAAAGTTCAAAATTTTCGTCGGCAAAAGTTCGTCCATAGATTGACTAAAAATACACTGATGGTTGCCCCTTAAAAAACATTTTTACCTTTCCACCAGTGCCATTATGATTTGTGAAATCACCTCCTTGTGCCATAAAACTGGTGATGACACGGTGGAACTGACTGCCTTCATATCCAAATCCTGGTTCACCTGTGCACAATTGCCGAAAGTTTTCTGATGTCTTTGGAGTAACATCATCATACAACTTGAAAGTCATACGACCAGCTAGATAAAACGTTTAACCCTTATCTGTGACATTTTGGGAATGTCGTGAACAGTCATGAACAGTTTTGTCCAGAAGTCACGAGTGATATAATTTTTGTTTTACCTGCGCGTCCATTAACAGCAAGATCGAAAAAAACTCGAGAGGCGAAACGACGGGAAGTAAGGTTGAAAAACATTCTAGACAAATTTAGATTAGATTCGAGTTTATATAAGGACAACGTTTATTGCACAGTTATTTGTCTTGAAGAAATATAGCCAGCATGATACCAATTATTAAAACGAGAAGAGCCATAATTTGTAAATTCATCGAACTAGTACTTTGATCACCCATTTCATCTTCGCTCTCTTCGTCATCTTCATCAATTTCTGATTCCGGATATTTGAATAATGTTGTCGATTCGGCAATTTGGAAAAAATCGGCCAAATCGTCAGAAGCTCTTTGTGACCGTCTGAATTGAAAACATGATAGTATTTTACTTCAAATCATTGACCCTTACCCTTCGTATAAAGATATTGGAACAACACCGAAATCAAAATTGACCCTTCTTGCCAATTCAAAAGACGAAAATAAATTCTGAATATTTTCTTTATCTTCAGAGGAACAGTCTTCAACTTGGTCTTCAATGATTTCGACGCGACATGCCATCGACCTCTTAATATCTTCTGATAAGATCTCTCGCGCTTCGCCAAACGTTGATTTCGAATTCACCACACCAAAGACAGACATATTGCAGACAAAGTTCAGTGCCTGTAAAATCCAGTGTAAGTAAATAAATCAATTTTGAAGTAATTTTGTTCCTTACCGATTTGGCAATATTGAGTGGTTCAGTAAGAGCATCCGGAGTGAAATAAAGTTGTGAAGATAATGTTGATGGATAACTCGTGTTTTTTGAACCTTTTGAATTCTTGAAAATGGCTTCTTCTGATTGGCCGAATGAATTGTTAATAGAAATCATCAAGTTCGATGCATGACGTTCAATTCTTTCTTGAATAAGTTCCACACAAGTTTTGAAATCAAGACTATCTTCATAAAAAATAAACGTTTGAGAAAAAGTTAGGGGTTATATTCAGGGTCTACATGCGCCTCGAGATAGCTAAATTTGGCCTCCCAAACCTGCCTGGCACCATCAAATGACCGAGATCAAAAATTCTAACTCTTTTTTCTTACCGATTGCAAGTGTGAACGATAGGGTTACATCTGACTCTAGCACCACGAGTGGATATTTTGAATTTGCGACGTTTTTCAAATCCGACTTGGATGTTTGATTCATTCCCACGTGACGTCTTGCACTTGTGGCCTTTCCATCCGCCAAAATAACAGAAACAAAAGATTGATTGGACTGATATTCCAAAACATATGATCGGCAAGCTTGAACAACTTTTAAATTCTCATTCTGATTGGTCGTATAACAACCCACCAATCCTACTCCACCAAACAGTCGATTTACAATCTGGACACAATAACCAATCAGATTTTCGTGTGACTCGTCAACAGGGATTGTGACAAAATGTGTCACCAAATATTTTCCTACAAATCAATTTTACACCACAATTACATTTACCACGTGACGACAGATCATGTGACCTCAATGATGATTACCGTTTTGTACCTTGACGCCTGCTATGAGACCGGTTCCGTCGAGAGGAGGAGAAAGACTCTCAGGTAAAAGCAATTCCATTCTAGATTTTTTTATTACAGTGTGATTGAACGGACTGTATAAAGGCGGCTGGTCGGGCGTGTGTAAAAAAGTTTGAGTACAGAGAAAAGAGAACTACTGTCAGAGGTATATTTTGAAGCATATATGGTGTGACTAAAAAACATGTAATTAACCTAAAGGGAATTTATAATAAATTACTAAGATGCAGTTTTATTGGCCTGCGCCGGCTGTTCTGACGTCATCAATCTTCAAAATCATTCGGACTAATTGTGTTGCCAAAGAAAGTTGTTGTTTCTTTCCGACCAGGGTCTCGACAACATTTTGAACCTTCATATCGTTAGCTCCTGAAAATTTATGATAAGAAGCCGTTCATGCAACCAAAATCGTTAGGCTTCTAGTCGCATGATTTTACCTGTATGTAGACAGTCAACACCGAGTTTTGGATTTTGGGTCGTTCTCTGTTCGGATCTGAGATTTGTAAGAGTTTCGACTGGTGACAAACCAGAGTTTTCGGCCAAAGCCATTGGTACACTTTCGAGAGCCTTTGCAAATGATCTCATTCCCCATTGGTCAAGTGAAGCGGTTGAGTCAGATGCATCACTGACAGCTAAAGCGCATGCTACCTCGGGGGCACCACCACCATAAACTAAAATATAATCGTAAGAAAATTACTCATGGTTGGGAGTCCCAACTTGGGACTGTTAGAAGATGTATTAATAAATCTAAAGTGCTTTGGACTTACCAATTCTAGAGTCGCGAACAAGATTTCTGACAACGCAGATTGCATCATGGAGAGATCTTTTTGCCTCTTCAACAACCATTCTGTTTGAGCCACGAATGAAGCACGTGACAGCTTTTGTATTGACACATTCCTCGATAACCAACATTCTTTCTTTTGTTGTACCGAGATCAATTTCTCTGACAATACCGGCTTTTCCAAGTTTTTCAGCAGTCAATTCAGAGAAACGTGGTACAATACGACCACCAGTTGCGATAGCAATCAATTCAATTTCTGGTCCACCAACCCATCGAACCTATGAAATGTGTTTAACACTGTATCCTTCACAAAGTTCCAGTTATCACTTACAGCTGGGAGATTGTTCTGTAGTAATAAATGATTTGCTTCATCATCGAATCCCCATTGACAAATAGCAAGATTAGCTCCTGTGTCTTTCACCTGTTTGATCATTTCTTCAAATTTTTCTCTTTCATATGTTTGAAGTTGCTAAAAAAAGAATATAATCATTAGAATGCGCCAAGGTGCAATTACCTTATAATCTTCTACACATGTGACATCCAACTTATGTTTGGTCTTTGGCTTTGGTGGTTCAAATGGACAAGTAAGAATAGCACATTTTACATCTTTAACTTCTTTTGGCATTTGAGGGTGAGAAAAGTCTTTGTCAATAACGACACCATGAATCAGTTCGGTATCATCTAATTTACCACCAACCTAAATTAGAGAATAAATATCTGATTAGGATAAATCATTTACCTTGGTAAGCATTTTGATAAGCTCAAAATTGACATCTTTAGTTTCCAAATCAGCGACAGCAAGAACTGAATCGACGGCCATTTGAGCGAACTTATCATGACATCTGTTCACAATCTTTGAGCCAAGGGTAGTTCGAGCTGTTCGCATCAAAGATTCGCGATCTGGAGCGCCATTTTTTGTTGGAAAATCTTCGGAAATGCGTTCAAGTTCGGCAAGAGCAACTTGACATGCTTTGTCATATCCATCAGCAATTCTGATTGGATGAATACCGCGGTCGAGAAGTGGTTCGGCTTGCTCTAAAAGGGCTGAGGCAAGGACGACGACACCAGTAGTACCGTCACCAATTTCATCATCTTGAGATTTTGACAATTCGACTAATAATTTGGCAACTTGATGTTCAACATCCATTTTATCAAGAATAGTGGCACCATCGTTGGTTGTGGTTACTTCACCATCGGGACTGATCAGAATCTTATCCATTCCATTTGGACCAAGGGATGATCGAAGAGTGGAACCAATTGCTTTAGCAGCGAGAATATGAGATTTGATAGCTTCAACACCAGTCAATCGATTTTGTGTACCCTAGACAAAAATTTGATTTGAGAAAAATACCGCTATCGGAAAATTACCTGGTCACGCATGACTAAAAATGGTCGGCCATATTCATCTAATGCGATTCCAACATTGCCTGGCAATTGTGGCATACCGCCGCCACCGCCCATCTGGGCCATCATCGCCGGATCCATCATTTTATCAATCTAAAATAGTTGTCTTCACGTGATTTTGAATCGGTTCGAAGTTTCGGTTTTGACCGAATGATAACTGTACTAGTTCAGTAGAAGGATTGGGAGTCAACGGCAATACAGAAAAATAAAATTGAAGTTAGCAGCAAAGACATCGTAATTATGACGTCATAAAACCGATAATGAAAGTTTGACTCAAAGGTCTAGATTTGTGTGTGTTTGTGAAGAAAGAAGAAGTCGGCAGTTTTATTTTCTAGTTCAATTTCCCACTTTTCTCCATTTTCTGTTTGTGAATTGTCCAATCAAAAACATAATCAGACTGGTGGTTCAGCGTTCGAAATAAAATCCTGAAAAAATTGAAAATTAATTTTGATCAAAACAAAAACTAGAATCCGTTAGTCGTACTAGAATCCTTTCCGACTCGTTCGGTTACCTGAACATTTGTCTGAGATACATATAATCAGGGGTTTCATCGAATTTGAGAGCTTTGCAATAATTAAGATACATTGTGAATTCAGCTGGCCACCCCTTACATAAAACATCTGTTGAAGTAGCTTTCTTTTTTTCACATATTCGCTCATATTTTTGACGTTTCGTGGCCGCTAAATTATTTGTTGTGTTCTACAGGCTATGTTTTTGATGAAATCTTACCTTTTAGACCTTGCCAGGGTAATGAAGTTCTATTAAAATACATAATAACATATCCAAGTGATTCCATATCATCTCTTCTTGACTGTTCACACCCTACATGTGCATTTATCGATGCATATCTCGCTGTGCCAGTTAGATTTTTATCTTCTCTCCAGGGGATATGTTGATGTGTTCGAGTGTCTCGATATTTTTTTGCCAACCCGAAATCAATTATAAATAATTTGTTACAATGGCGACCAATTCCTTTGTGGGGTTTCAATATGGACTTACTCAAGTGGAAAGACAAACAAAACGTAATAATAATAATGGGCGGTGATGTTAAGTAGTCGCTGATACTACTCGGATACCGGGTTTTCATCCCTTTGGGATTATTATTTGAACCCATTCCCATGAGAAAATTATCTGGTTTTATGTCCCGGTGAATGAATGATTTGTTATGAATGAATTCAACGCGGGAGATCATTTGATCAGCGAGCATAAGAACTGTTTTCATCGTAAATCGACGATGACAAAAATTAAATAAATCTTCAAGAGATGGGCCGAGCAAATCCATCACCAAAACATTATAATCACGTTCAACACCATACCTAAATATCACTGTTCATAACATGCTTTAGTTCAAACATAGAGGGACTGAATCATAGACTATGATTCATAGTGACATGATTATATAAGAGTTTGCACACATTGGTCTAGACACATATTTTCAGCGTTCACACAAATGAGTTAAACACTTCAGCAAAGATTTTTCATTACACTAAATTTTTCATGGCGAGGTTACATACTACAGTCATACTGGAGTCTAGTGTGTGCAAACTCTTGACCAAGGATTGTGACCAAGGTGTTCTCATGTTTGCGAATTGGGCATCCCTCTTTTATTTTTAGAACTCACCATCGAACATGGGGAATACCAACACCACCAGCAAGAATTCGATAAAGTTTTGATTCATAAAGAAGTTGTGGATGACGTGCTCTTATTGATTCAAGTTTGATTGCCACCTCCTCTCCATTCAATATGTTCATCCCTAATATTAATATTATTTAACAATGAACATTTTATGAAATTGAAACACTCACCCAAATAAATATCTCCAAATGACCCAGATCCAATTTTTCGCACAAGTTTATATTTACTAGCGACGATAAAATGTGATTTATAACTACTTGGAATCGGATAGTTCGCCGTTTGTCGTGACATTCTGAAAATATTTCTCTAGATTCTCTCTCCCAAAAAATCGGTTCGCCCACACATTATTATGATTCAGAATTCAATCAAACTGAGTCATATCTATAGTTTGAAAATGATTCATCGAGCAGCGGTATGAAATGAGTCATAATGAATTATTTCAAATACAGTTCAAATTGACCATTTTGAAATGAATTCAATTTCATTCTTCTCATTCTCGTTCAAGTTTGGATTCCAAATGTCAAAAATTAAAACAACTCGGCTCCCAGAGAATGACTCATTTCCACTTTTCTAGTTATTTCTAGGCCTTTTTTGGCACGTCACGTACGCCATGGTAACCACATAAACCATGTTACTCTTTACTATTGCCAGTTAACGTTTAAGGACGACGACCGACCATTGACGTCCTTCCGAGGTACCTTGTTATTAGGTCGGAGTCTTTTCCGTGAAAATGCCTAAATTCAACCGTGTCGCTTGTGACGTGCCCCATGATTATCTCTTTTATTATATTTTTGAATGCGATGGCAAATTTATAACCTTCCTATATTTTACCAAATGATTGAAGGAATCGTCAATGGCGAATGTCTCTATCCATTTTTTAGTTTTGCCTAAAATGTTTTTGAAAAGTTGAGTTTTAGCTTAATCTAGAACATGCTGGAATAAAGAACGAACCATTGACGTTGATTTCTAAATTCTGGGCGATTTGTGGTGAAACGAAAAGAGGCACATGGACACGCCATTTGGCATTTGTCAGTCCGTGGTGTGGGGCAATTAGAATTTTGTCCGGTACATTACGGACTCTTGATGGTGATCCAATAACTTGATTAATATCTAACCACGAAATTGAGGCGCCAAAGAGTTTATTTCTGGGCACCATTTGGTTTAGAATTTGTTGAGTTGCTTCAGGGAGGATTTTATAGTTTGAGGTCGGTGCTCCTTGATTCACCAAGTGGGCAATTTTCCACGTTCCAATTGGACAAGTTTCATTTTCTTTCCAACTCATCTCATTCAAAAGTGAATCAACTTGGAAACACCACTTGGGCAATGGAGGGAGGTAAGGAAGACTATTTGAAGTTGGAAACTCTTCAGTAGGTAAGTTGTGAATTGATAGAACAGTTGGTGACTGTCCAAGTTGTGTCACCAAGTACGAACTGTTACTGTGCCATAATCGCGAACTTATACTTCGCTTTATTGAGAATTGGTGATAGACCAACAGCCAAAATCTTACAAATAAAAATGAAAAAAAGTGAGAGGGCCAGCGCGGACTTACCGTATTTCGAAAACTGTTGGTTTACGTCCGCATCTGACACACGAGTTCGAACCGCATATTGAGACATTTGGTGAAGTGAAAATTTTTGAGAAATAGAAGGCAATAGAAAGAAGTACGACGAGTCCGAGTACTACTGATATCATTTACATCTAAAATTTATGGGTTTTGTCAGTGATTTTTTAAAATAAAAAAATAGTCTTTATCTGAAAAATTAAAAGGAGGAAAAGGTCATGAAGACTCTTTGTGAATCATGAACAGAGATGATTGAGAGATGGCAGACACTAGCAAAATTAAAAATCATAAATTTTCATTCAAAAAATAGATTCCTTGAATTGAACAAAAGATCAGAATCAGCCTTGGCGTCATTTTGAAATGATGAAAAGGCTGCGCCAGGTGTAACAAAATCTGATAACTCAACAGCTGATACGCTTCCATAAAACAATAAACCAATTAGATGGGCCTCATTCTCAAGATCAGGTAATTGTTTCCGGGCACGAGCAGGGATTGAAATTCCAGAAAATTTTCCAGCGCAGGATTGAACCAAAATTGCTGAAAGAATCTTATAAGGATCGAACCGAGAAATATGTGATTTGTTCTAGTTATCATAGAAAACTCTTCCAATTTATACCAAAAAGATTTACCTTTCTTTGTTTTATAAAATAATGAAATGTAAAGACTTGTCGCTGTTTCTTCTGCGTTTGGACCAGTGAGAATAATAAAAATCAAATTCATCGGATTTTCATCTGGCAAATTTTCCAATATCGGAAATAAAGACGATTTTGAAGCGTTTAATTTTGATTCTGGTAAAACAGTTGCAAGTAATGAGTAAAGCGATTCAAGTTCCAATATTGGGTCTTCCAATAATGTCCAATTATCTTCATCTCCAACTGGACCGAAATCATGAATCTATTAATATTTTTAAGCCGAGTTCTTTTGGTCGCTAAAACCACTTTTTTTAAATTACGGACACGATATCAATAACACCTCTATGGATTTCATAAACCCCTCCTTTTTTTAGTGGGAGCAACTAAAACTGAAATGCTTCCGTTCACTTCTTCGCTATGTTGTTTCGTCAAAAATATCATGACTAAAATATTCGACTAACCTTGGACCAAAGATTATTGAATTTGGAGATTTTCATCTTTTCTAAAATTGTTTCCACTCCATCAAAATCTAAAATAAGTGGAGAGCTTCGAATTTGCGTTGATGATTCAATCACTGGTTGAGTAGAGCAATGGAGATAAAGTTCAAGATTTCGACAATCTCGGCACCGATATTGACCACATGCTAGCACCACTTTCAAATTACTATAATTGAATTTGACTTCATATCACTATAGTCTATAGAAATGGTACGCACCTCGAGTTTCTTATATTTGTCACTCCTTTCAAAAATATAAATGTATCTTCACAAGAATCAATAGTCATCGGTAGATCATTAACGTCACTATAAATTATATATTAGTAAATAACTACGAAGTAATTTGAAAGTTGAGGTTCGAAATCATGAAAGAAAAATCGTACATGAAATGTTTTTCTTTGAGCGATTTTCAAGGCTGGTAAAAAAGAATTTCCTCGCGATTTTTAACCTTGATCTAAACTTCAACGTTCTGTTTGTCAATAGTTTTTTCTCTTTTGTCCCAAGAATATGTTTTAGGTTCAGGGTTGGGTTCCTGTCGTGGTGAGTCAGCTTGGTTTGATTTAGAAGAAAGACACGATCCCATTTCAAATCATTCTAAAAATAAATGGTTCAAAATCATGGTACCAGATCTAGGATTCTTTTCTAGGTGGCAGTGTGGCAAAAGTCAGATAGCCCGTGTGACCATATTGTGTCCGTCGTCCAACCACACTCTTATAATTATAATTGCATTCATTCAATTTCATTTCTTCGTAAATTCTCTTTCTTGATCCTCTCTAAATATTCTCGTTAAAACCCTTGTTGGCGAATCTAGTTTAATTCCCAGAACCCAAAATTCATGTTGTAAATTCTCGGCTTAGAAAATTTTGGCCGACTCCGAGGAGTTTTTTTTTAATTTTCTTTCATCTAACCGTTGATAAATATCCTGAATCCGTTTTTGATAAATCTGGTAAAATATCGGCTTTGACAAGTTGTTCAAGTTCAACTCCGAATTCTGGTAATGGCATTGAATACGTCTTTACATTTTTTGCATTATTGATTAGTTCAATCGTTCTGATTTCATTAAAACCTTCTTTTCTTAATTCATCACATGTCTTCTGAGTCTGTTCAATGCAAGGAGAAAAATTACAAAAGTATCCACCATTCAGTTTCAACGCTCTTTTCACATGACCAATACATTTATAAGGAGCGGGAATGTCCAGAAAGACAGCATCAGCAGTATGATCAATACTTTCTGGAAATCCCAATTCGATGACGTCACGATGATAGACGGTAACGCTGTCAGACAGACTGTGATCAGCAAATTCGTCTCGGGCAATTTTCGAACGTTCTTCATGAAATTCGACGGTATGAAGATGGCCTGTTGGCGCCACTGCTCTTATTATCGAATGACTAAAAATCATTTTTGCGTTGACTTTAGGAATATCAAACCCAAATTAACCCCGATCGACAAATTTTCAGGCCTTACCTCAAAGATCCACTTCCAGTTCCTGACTCGCAGACGACACTTCCCGGAGATAAATTCAATTCGAAAATAATTCTCGAAATATCAGCCAGATAAAGAATTTGAGTTCTATGTCGAAGTGAAAGAGACCATAATTCGCATGTTGGAAATAATAAATAAACATATCCCTTTGCGCAATTATATTTCCAACCCCATGGCTTTCCAATCACATTATCATGTTTTATACCCCTGAATGAATTATCACTTCCAGAACAATTTTACTGCCAAGGATCACGGTCTAATGGGGTACACGGTCCTCGACCTCTAGCCTAGATATCCCTTGGAAGACTCGAAAATGGTCAGTTTGGACTGTATGGGAAGATAAAGGATGATTTTCTGACAATGATAGGTAGGGTGGTAATCGAGTTCTAGGAAAGTCCCCTATTTCATAGAGGTTCAAAAACCCGAATATCCATCCGATTTTTTTATTCATAGTAACATGCTTTACCTCTAAATTAGAGGCTCTAATACTGTACGATTCGTACAGTTCAAATTGACCAATGTGTTTTTCCGGAAAATCTTACCCGAATTTGGATTGGTAGGTTTGGCCTCTCTTGATGACAATTTGTTTGAGATCATCACTACTTATATAAACGATAACTGTATCACCTTCACGAATCTCATCAGTATACTCGAGAAACTTCATTCTAGCGCCATCAAGTGTTAATACATGCGAGCAAGAAGTGGACAGACATACGAAATAATTTATTGGGCAGCGAATTATGGTAATTGCATGACGAAAAGAGCGATAAAACCGGTATCGATAATTGGCCACTAGGTGCGGTAAGAGAATCTCGGTCTCTATGCAGAGTTATCTGTAAGGCATTGCTGAAGTTTGGCGTTGACTTCTTCGCAGCCACCATCACCCTAAACATTAATTGAGTATTTCTCATTCTCAGTGGTCTTCACTTACGTTAGCAGATACACAGGCAGAGAGTTGTTCGTGGAGTTCACCACATGGACCGACTTGTGTAGTTTCTGGCATTTTTTTGGGCTTTCTGAAATCAAATTTTTTATATTTCTGATTGAACGAAAAGTGACTCTTTGGTTTTATACTCTCTAGAAGTGAAACAAGTTCATTCAAATAATTACATTGTTGCGCAACACCGAATTACGACCACTTATGCAAGTTCAACGAAGGGTCAAACGGCTCAAGGTCAAAAATCATAAATGAAAACATCCAAAATTAGACTTTGTCTGTCGGACTCTATCCAGAAGTAAACTCAGAAAAATATCTTTTATTTTCACTGTCCAAATCTCTTGCTCGTTCTAAATCCAAAAAATGACCGAACCTAAATTGGGCCGAGTGGCCTATCTCAAATGAAACATTTTGACCAATCAGAAGACCGCTTGACCGAATATGACCTCCCAGTAGAGTTCAGTTGACCAATCAGCGTCTCGGATGAGAAATTTCCAAAAATTGAAAATATCAAAGTGATCTCTTCTAAACTCCTCTGATGACGTCATATTAGTATTGCACAATAATCAAAGCAGGTGTACAACCCTAATCTGGACAAATATCTTGGTAAATCTGATAATAAAGATTGAATGAATTATTACGGTTTTTATTGAAATAACTTATTGCACAAAAAAAAGAATTGAAGCCAAGGTAAGAAGGAGTATTTACAAAAAGGCGGCGAGATCAAAAAGAAGAATCTTTTTTGTGCGATTCAAGATTGTGAGACGTTTTGTTGTGAAGTCTATATCGCCGAGTACGACCTAAAAATGGTTTAGAATTGGCTGAATCAAGTTAAAAATTTTTAATGGTAGCGGCATATTTTAGTGCGAAACCACTTTATTTTGTGATATGTTATTTGGGTCTCAAGTGGCTGGTCGATTTCAAAACCACTAGTTATTTTTTTATTGATGGCCACTAAAATCCACTTATTAAGTGGCACGCCACTAGTTGCTTCCCTCTGAACTGGTTTGGGAAAACTTACATCAGTTGGCAATTGGTGACTTGTGGCAAATGGAATACGGTCCGAGTCTGTAATACTTTCATAACATCCTAAACAGCATCTAACTGGAATAAATTCAAATCCTTGCTCTGGGATCGTTGTTCGCAACTTAGAACATTTCTCACAGAGAGCTTTTCCGCAACTGCGACAATGATGTTGACGAACACCAATTTTCTTTTCAGTCCACATTTGTTTTACATTCCAGAAAAAAGGGTCATTACAAGCCTAAAATTCAGGATCAAATCAGGTAGTCAAAAATTACCAAGTACTAAATGAACCCTTATTGGTAAATCAATGATTTGAAATCATTCCAAACTCATCCACTATTTTCGAAATTTTCAAATCGGGCTGAGTCTTGCTCCAAAAATTTGCCATAAGGGTTAATTCTAAATGGATTTAACAATGTACCTGACAAGAATCTGATTCGGTCCATTCGGCACATTTTTTTCGTTTTTTGGTCAAATCCCATTTGATAAGATTTCCCACGGAATCGATTGTAAATAACGAGTTTTGATGAGTAAATATCATTTGGACTGGTTTTGAATGACCGTTTAATTCAATAAAATGACCCTGTTTGCCCCCAATGTCCCAGGAGATTACTCGATTTTCTTTGCTTGAAGATGAGTAAAGTTTCTGTGCTGAACTGTCCCAATACAAGCAGCTGATTGGTCCTTGATGACCTTCCAGCGTAATAACTGGATCAATTTTTGATTCAGGGCGGAGACGAAGAATAATAACACGCCCAGAATCATCTCCATAAAATATAAAACCTGACTCAGAGTCAAACTAGAAATGTAAATAAGTTCATTTCATTTTCAAAAAGCGACCAACTCACTTGGAAACACCTCGGCTTAGATGGTAAAATATAATTTCCAAGTTTATTTCCATTTAATTCGGACCAAACAAAGTTTCCTTCCGCCCCAATTGATAAAATCCAATTCCGTAATGGACAAAAATGACACTGAACAACCGCAGCATTAGAATGAGCATTGAACGTTTGAACACTTTCAAGGACATTTAAATCGTCTGACAATTTATAATATGATATTGTACCAGTTTCAATGCCAGCAAAAACTGCTCGGTGATGTTTATTTACTAAAATATTGATCAATTTCATTTTCGGAAAAAATAATGAGGCCAGAATTCTGGATGAAATCTAGTCATTTGGCAAAACTCAATGATTGCAGACTTGGTCAATAAATCAATAATAACGGATCTGGCCAGATCCGTTAAATTATTTGCCGAGGATGGTGCCGTTAAATTAGATTTAGTTGGATAACTCACCATGGAGTGAAGTACATGGAGCATTGAGAAAATGACAAACTGATGGCCAATATTGACCAGTTGATCTCTTGAGCCAAACCCGAATCGATCTAAAATGACCATCAGAATGATCATCGATGACCATAAGCGTTTCTCACCTATCTTGTGAAACAGTTATTACTCCAAAGTCATCCCATAGAGTAGAGACTGCTGCTATATTACCCTGGCTCACATCATAAACTTCGCCAAGCTGTGTCGCCATCTAAAACCATAATTTTGTTATGTCTTTTGAATCAAAAAGAGTTGGGAGACAAAAGTTTTATATGATTTTTTATTAGAATAAATTAAGGGTAGAGTTTTCCAGATTTTCCGAAAAAATAATCTAGTAAAGTCCTTGTTTGAAAGCACGGATGCTGTATTTATCTGGTCTAATCCAAATACGTTGATTCCAAACAGCTTCGGGGCTTCCATTTTCAACATATTCGCGACGATGAACTTCGTTATCGCGGATCATCTAAACGAAAAGATCAAAGGTCTGTCATGACGGGAGTTACACTGAAATGCCCCAAAAAGTAAGTCCAAGATGCTTTTATCATGTGGTAACTTACATCAGCAACCAATAAGAATGAGCCACATGCATAGACAAAGACCTCGATTGGTGAGACTTCGATTCCTGGTCGATTGGCGAGTCGATGAACTTCTTTTCCGTAGTTGTCTTCAATGTACTTGGAAAATTGGCGACGTGGGACACGAGAAATCAATCGGCTCAACATTCTAATTTTTTTAATTTATTTTTATGAGGTTTAAAAATTAGAAAAAGGCATTTGTAAAGAGATTTAAACAGGCACAAGGGCAATGGTGACAAGCTTGGCAACGTCAATATAATTGATTTGAATTTTAGGATTGTCATGACTCGTGATCATAATGACTCATTGGAATGGTTAGGATACAGATGTTGGTTTTGTGTCTGGGCTTCCCATTTGAGTCAGGACTCGATCAAGCCATTGAAGTGGCCCATTTAAATGAATTTCAATCCAGCATGGTGTCGAAGTAACATCCTGACGATGATAATCCGATCCCCATCCTTTAACAAATGAAATTCTAATCGTACACATTTTTGTTAATTCAAAAACACTTTCGTATCCCAAATTAACGCGTTGAGCGAGTAGCTGAGCGAAGACCTGAAATTGTTCATGAGAATTCTGGGAATTTTATCTTGAGTTGGTTGCAGAGTTGCGAAACCAGTAGCTAGTCACTGGAACTGGATTCGCAACTCTGGGTAGATATTATTTTTTAAGGCCAGCTTCAAATTTGACTCACTTGATTGTTGAATATTTTTAATGAGTTACCAGGTGGTATTTTACAAACTGTTGACATGTGAAAACCATGTGAGTGATTACAGTTTCTAGATTGAACGAAGATGGCGCTGTCCGAGAGACATTCTGCAAAAACTTCTCCACCCGAATAATATAAATGAACTCCTTTTCCGATATGGCGACGAGTATTTTCAATTGTTGAATTTCGGTTGACATTACTCAATAGTCCCAAGCAAAAACGATTTTGACCACTTGAGGGATCAGTAAAACCATCAACAGTAACAGCAGGTGATTCACAATCAAATGGAGCACCGACACGACAGTTCAATTCATAATAAGAAATCTTCAAAAAAAAATATTAAAAAAAAAGAATAACCATACCAAAACCAAACCGGAAAAATTTCAACTTACCTGACACCAACATTTTGGTTCGGAGTAATGAATTGGTTTAATATCAGGATGAGAGATTATACTTGAAGTTGGATCAAAGGACCGACCGGGTGAATGGGCCGGACCGAATGAATCGTCAGAGCTGACTGGACTAGCCGGTCTATTTGGACTTGATGGACTCTGATAGGACTTTTGGGGTGAATCAGGAGGAAGTTCTGTTATACGTTGTGGAGATGAGGGACCATGCGGACTTCCATATGGGCCAAAGTTTTGATTAGGACGCGACATGTATCCGCCACCAGGGGGACCAGCTGATTGGCCAACTCCAGGTCGGCCTTGATGAGGCATATTTTGACTCATAGATGTCGCTGTTGATGTTGGCGGCACATGACCACCAGGTGGAGATGGATATGGTGGAATATAAGGAGGAATGTTTTGTGGGTGGGCATATGGATAATTTTGACCATTGCTCTGTGGCGACGCCGGATGACTCATATGCATGGCTGGCGTTGGCGATGATGGTGATGAAGGTGACGCTGGATTGGAATTTGGTTCTGGACCGGGTCTCGGCGGACCACCTCTTGGTGGACCCCCACGATAGCTTCCCGGTGGTGTTGGATATCCACCTGGTGGTTGATATGGACTGTTCGGAAATCCACCATTTGGTGACATTCCTGGTGACATACTTGGTGACATGCCTGGTGACATACTAGGTGACATGTGACCGTTGGGACCAGGAGTTGGAGGACCCCGTGGACCACCCTGTTGCCAGCTGGGACCATTAACACCATTACGATTCAATAAGCTTTTTTATAATTTGAAAAATGAATTCAATAAGGTCAGCGTCAGCACTGCAGAGTGTATTTTATAAATCATTTCCTATATTGCGGTACACCACCAAAGGTATTTGTTCGTGGAACAAGAACTGGGGGAAGCACAGGCGTTTCTATTCTAGTGTAATGATGTGGATTAATACAAACATCTTTGTGTTGTTTTGATTCGTATGGGAATTTACAGTTTTCGGTTGCTTTTAATTCGTGATGGTTCTAAAATATGGGAATTTTAAAAGGCTGAATATTGGAAGCGTTTTCGCACGCCAAGTAAGCGGAATCGATTCGGAGATTTCAGCCGCTTAGTTTGTTCAAAAATCACCCTAATCAATTTTATAAAAAGTATGGTGCGCGCGAAAGTCCTTATTATAAGGGAAAGTAATTTACCTGTAAATCAGGCCATCTCCAAACTCTACAATATATAACATGTGGTAAACCCTTTCTATGATTGACTTGTAATCTCCCATCCAATGATCTTGGTATTGTCACACATTCTGATAAATGCGCATTTGGATTACCAGAATTCTGAAGGGCCCTTTCAAGTGTTTCGATTGCACCTTTTTTCTTTTTTAGTTTTTTGACCAATGCTTCAATTGCTCTCTCAGCCCATTTTTCCTCTTCATCCCCTTGTTTCCAGCCGAGTAGACGCTTCACAGCAGGAGGGGTCGAATGAAAGAGCGAACTCATATTCTCATTTCTAGAAATAAGAAAATCAAGAATGAAAATTGAACGAAGAGAAGAATACAGTATTTGTCTAATGAGTCAAAAGACGATTTAGGAACATTGATGATGAGTCACGATTTTTTTACATTTTTCCTTCAGAAATTTTCTTGGCTTTAATTTCAGCTTCCTTGAGAGCGTCCTCCAGTGGTGGCATACCGAGAACTTTATGTAGGGTGTGAATCGGTTCGAGAAAAATTTATCGATATTGACATTTTGGCATTTTCTCAGCCTTAACACCCTAACTTTATGTATCTGACCGAAACCACAAAGTCTGAGAGCATGTTGAGAACTTGTCGTTATGTCTTCTCGATCTTGTTCGCTCAGATCTCGAAGTGAATCGACACCGTCACGTTCACATGGATCTAGAAGACCTTCACCACCAGGTAGAATCAAACCACCAGCCAAAACACTAAAAAATCTCCAAATAGATTCTGATACTTTTTGACGCGGTTTTCTCGAATCAGATTCCAGTGCTTTTTGAACAATCAGTTGAATGTGCCAATCTGAGAGAATTTGCCAAGTTCCAATACGCTAAAGAAATAGTTTTTCAAGGACCCATAAAATTTGATCGTGCTTTGAATCAGGGAAGCGCTGTGGATCATACCCTCATCTTACCATTGACATGTCGCGAATGAGCCGTGATACTTTCAAACAAGTTGATATGTGCTTTCCATTTTGCTGAAAATATGATTGAGATTTACCATAATTCTGTATGACTAATAAATTATGACACATGAATTATGAATCGTAATAAGGGTCTGGTGTCTTTATGTTCTTACATTGAACCATTTTGCCCTTCGCAAGTCCGCAAGTGCCCTGATACACATGTCTGTTGGTATCATGTCCACTTTATCTGTTGGCTCAAGTTTGACCTCTCCGTCGAGCCCCGGTCGCGATTTAACTGAAGATAAAGCCAAAAATACTGTCACTTTTGGAACGGCATTTCTTGTTATCTCAATTCCTCCTAAATCGGACACTCCGCTAACTTTGTAATTTTCGTGATAATTATTTTTCATATTTTCTTCGAGCGATTTCGATATTTGAGTAATGTCAGAATAGGCAGGTTTTTGAAGCATCATAAGAACAGCCAAAAATTCATTTTCACCACGAAGATTCATTTCACCAGCAAGGGCTCCGACCTAGAATTGTTCATTAGGTTGGGAATCCACGAGACGAAACCCGACCCACGGGCCTCAACCTCCAGACGCAAAGTGGTCGAAAATTATCACTATAGCCAATTTCGAATTTATGGTTAGACAATTTTCTGAACAAAAAAAATATGGAAAAAAGTCAGCTAAAGACTAGATTTTCAACCGATCAGCTCATCGAGGGACTGGTTATTTATTCCTTATCATCAAGAACAGTCAAAATTGGCCAACGTTTTCATTTTCGGCCATTTTGTGTCTTTCAGGGTAGAGAACAAACCTTCATGATTCCGCATATTTTACGAAGTTCTTCATCTTTTTTCCCTTTGTTTTCTTCTTTTGCTTTTTCAGCAATAAGATAAACATCGGATAACTCTTTCAAACTTTTCTCAATATGATCGACAAACAGATTCACTGCATTTGTGAAATTTGTTTCGGGTGATATTGCTTCGAGTTTCATTTCACAGCATTTTTCGTCGCGTTCCCGTGGTGACATTTTATCATATTCTGGAATCTCAGCAGGTGGATCGGGGTCCATTCCGGACACAAATGGGCGACGCGGATCAACATAGACACCTGGACGGGCGACGTTGGCAGAAATCTTTCCTTCTTTGTAGAGGCGGACGACAATGTCCAGAGCAGTTTTCTTCTGAGCAGATTTTTTATTTGGAGCGGTTTCTTTTGCTTTATATCGCTTGCCATCCAATTCGAAATTCAGTTCCGCGATGTAGATCCTCTCGGATGGCGGTCCACGATCAGTCATTTCATATTCTACAATAAAAAATGATGGAAAATTCTCTGAGCCCGATGAATGAAAAAAATTGGCCTTCCCAAAAACTTCAATGTCTTTTCCAGAAATTGAGATGACACCACCCGAAAACTTAAATTTCAAAAAACAGGATTAGGTTTCCAGGCTTTGCCAATAAGGGCGTAGATTCATACCTAAAGTTATCTGTCGTTTTGCAAGATATTCATGGAGTTTTTGTCGAGCTGTATCCAGCGTCCAATCACCGGTCTCTTCATCAACTGTTTCCTTTAATCATTGATAAAAAATAATCAAATAATTAACTGAAGTTTAAAAAAAATGACACTTTTCTCATACTGTAGTCATACAGCAATACGTTCATAATGGGTTCACCACACTCCCATGAATTTCGAAAATATAAATTTTACTGAAAGTTGGAGTCCAAAAATCCTATGGATTTTATCAAAATGAGTCATTCTCTCAACGTTCCTGAATATTCGTTCTAGCCTTTTCTTTCCCTCTCTTGACCTCTGATGGTTTTTTTACTTTTTCTCCACACTTTTCAATCATTTTCGCCTTGAAAAGCTGTTTAATGATTGACCAAACCACCAGCTGGTTACCCGTTTTCTTTGTCCGTGCCTGTTCTTTAGCGTAAAATTCCTTGCCATATTTTTTCAGCGTAATTTTGAGCTCGGAAATTTGAATTTTTGCATGGTCGGGACCCATTGAGGAATTCACAATCTCACATGAGACCTTTTCTGTATTACAAAATGTTTGAAGACGCTTTTGACAGTTTTCTGGATTCCACCCACCTAACGAAAGTGTGTTTACGAACTTTTAAAAGAATGAATTCTAGAGATTTGCAAAAAAAGTTTAGCCTAAGAACCGAAAATCCGAGTACCGAAATCTGCCGCGGATCCTACCCTTAAATAAAAGCTACGTTACCTGCGTCCTCGATGTGTTCTTTCGTCAAAATAGTTTTCCAGTCTGTTGGTATACATCCATTAGCATTCGTATCAACTTTTTCTTTTCTTGGAAAATCGTGCTTTTCACGGTTATGATTCATAACTTATGAATTCATTTTTATATCTTGATTAATTTTGGTCACATTTAAATCGATCCGATAGGTGGTATCAACACTTATGATAAGTAATGAATCATAACCGTGCCTCATCCATAAGCCCTTCTTTGGCACAATAATTGCACAGATCCCATGCCGCATTGCTTTGAGCCTCTTTCTTAGTCGACCCCTCCCCTGATCCAACCTTTTCCAAACCAGCAATCCTGAAATTGACATCTAGCGACTGTTACAGGATAATTATTACGTCAGACTTACGTTAAATCGCAGGTGAAAGTTTTTTTGACTTTTCCTTTCTCTCGATAATCCCATTCTGGAGTCACTTTCCGTTGGTTGCACCAAATATATAAATAACCTGAATTTAGCTTTAGGCAATAAGAGGGATGAATAACCTTTTTCACACCTTGAATTAGCTCAGAGGGATGAATACTAAATGAATCATGAGCGATAATGAAATGCTAGAAAAGTGCTTAGACAAATGAATTACTGATAAGAAATTTCGAATTAAGTTTCAGGACGTGATAAGGTGAAAGTTTCAAGGGTTTCGTGACCGGCAGAGCCGTCTGTCTAACTAGTATAAACTTAAATAGGCTTTAATTAACCTTTAATATCGTTTGCTTTAATAGCTCCACATTTTTCTCCTGATTGATAGGACTGAAATAAGAATTTCAAATTCCAAAGTTTTGACTTTTACCCCGCGCAGAGTTTTTTCAAGACACGAACCTGAGCGGCAGTGAATAATTTCTTTTGATATTCATCGTCATGAACTTCGTCCAATTTCGTTTTCTTTTCTTCGGGCTCATCTTTGCTATCTTTTCGTGTTCTTTCCCAGGTCAAATAATCGAAAACTTATTTTCATAAGCAAATGAGAATAACTCCCATACTGTGTTTTTATTTTTTCACATTGATGATTAGCCTCTATTAGACCATCATGCCTGTAATGAGATTCTTTAACTTCATCATAGGCCACGTCTGGGACGCCCTCCATATTTGAGACCTGTACACCACCCTTGACAAAATGACCTTTGTTTCTTTTTCAGGTTTCATTTCACCTGTTTGAAAATGACAAAAATCAGTTCTTGAACTAGAAACCGTTTTCCCTTTTTGAGCTACTAGACGATTTATCGCCTAGAACAGGTCGCTCATACCTCCTGGAAGGGTCACGTGATGTTGACATAGATGCTAAATGCAAAAAGAAGGGTAAATAAAATTACTAAAACTGATAAACAAATAAAAACAGTAATTTTATTATCTCTTCTTTAGATAGAACATGAGGAAAAATGAAGGAAATGGCGTTGACCAGTCGGGAACCCGGTGACCTGGAGAAGATCAAAGGAAGTTGCCGCCGGTCAAGGTCATTTCTTTGAAAGATAGTCTCAAAGTATAACATTTATTTCAAATGGTTCAGAACAGCCAAATCTATTGAAGATTAGAGGTAAATATCTACCTTGAGTACGAAGGATGACCTTTAGTTTGACCTCAAGGTCAAATTTGAGAATTAGGGTTCGACCCTAGATAATCAAATGAAAAGGGTGTAATACCTTCAATAAATAAATTATAAACTAAAACATTATTAGGGGAATTATTTTGCGTAGGTTTCTTTTTAAGCACTCTTGACACGTTCACAGATGGCATCAGTGAATTCAGAGCATTTTGATTTGCCACCAAGATCACCGGTACAGATACGAGCTCTGATAGTATCAAAACAGGCAGTTTCAATTCGACCAGCAACTTCCATCAAGTTCAAATGACGCAACATCATTACTGATGACAATAACAAAGCAGTTGGATTGGCCAAGTCCTTGCCAGCAATATCTGGGGCGGTACCGTGGACCTAGATACATACGATTATAGGCTCTTTTTAAGGAGGATGTCAGACTTACGGATTCAAAGAGGGCGACACCATCGGCGCCAATGTTACCGGATGGTGTAAGACCCAAACCACCGATAAGACCAGCTCCCAAATCGGACAAGATATCACCGTAAAGATTTGGCATGACCAAAACATCTATTAAAATATTATATAAATTTTTGAATATATATGTTAATATAACTTGAGTTAAAATGATATTTAAATTATGAGTAATCACCGTAGTTATTTGGGTCTTGGACAATGCGAAGACAGACGGTATCCAAGTATTGATCTTCGAAGGTGATGTCAGGGTAATTTTCAGCAACCTTACGGGCGCATGCAAGGAAAAGACCGTCAGCTTGTCTCATAATGTTGGCCTGAATACCGAGTTAGAATTGCTGTGGAATTCTTTGACTCATACAGTATGTGTCATACTGTATGGGTCATACAATATTTCACTATGTAGTACCTTGTGGACACAGGTGACTCTGCTTCTGCCTTGGGCTCTAGCATATTCGAAAGCGTGTTTGCAAACATTGGTTGAAGCTTCTTCGGTGATGAGCTTGATTGATTGGACAACACCATCAACGACTTCGTGTTCAATGCCAGAGTATTCACCTTCTGTATTTTCACGAATGGTAACGATATCGACATTGTCATACTTGGTCTTGTGACCTTCAACAGATTTGCATGGACGGACATTGGCATACAAACCAAAAGTCTTACGCAACATCAAGTTCATCGATGGATGGCCTGAATATCATTTAATACATTTGTTGTGTAGTCAGTTGATCGAGACAGGTAACACTGCTCAAGAAAAAACTAATGTTTGGTGAACTCTGTTTATCAGTATTACCAGCATAAACGGCGATAAAATTGACGTAGTGTTACCAGTTTCAACGGTGGAACTGGTATCTCACTGTCATCGGTGACTCATTATTACCAGGTCCTATATTTTGCTGTGTACCCAATTAGTGTAGGGTTTACTTACCAGCACCAATTGGTGTTCCGAGTGGACCCTTCAAACCAATTTTGTTTCTGTTCATTGATTCACGAGCTGGTTCTGGGAGGACCCATTGTCCGTTTGGCTCTTGAATGGCATAAACATCTCTTTCTTCCCAATCAATTGGAGCCTAAAATTTATATTGGAACACATATCCATGATGGAAAAAATATCCATGGTCGAAAATCTATCCAATACTTACACCAGCGGATTGGAAAATCTTTTGAACTGACTCAGAGATTTCTGGACCGATACCGTCACCAGGGATGAGAGTACAAGTATGGGCGGCGCGGACAGATGAGCCCAAACGGACGGCGTTACGGACGAACAATTTTGACATTCTAAAACCTTTTTTCTTTAAAGTACGAACCAAATTAGAGTTTTCGTGGCCGAAAATTAAATTCTATTCGCGCGGGTCTAAATTCTCTTATTTGATACTGATGAGTCATTATTCGCCATAGGGCAAGATTAACGCATATTTTCAAATCTAGAGCTTTATTCATTAGAGACTGGGAGTAATAAGAGTGTAGCACATCATCATCATCCATTTATGGGCGCATGTATGCATGTGGGGCGACTGCTGAAAAGGGGTCGTCATTGAATCTGGGGTTCTAATTTACGTTCTTTGCCCAAGGGAGTTAAATTTAACTTCTAGAGTTAAAAATCATACCCAGGGGCGTCCAATTCCGAATATCCAAATGTGAATTAGCCTAAAAGTACCACAGTTGACGGGTATCTCAACTAAAAGGCTAGTTCCGGTATCCACCAAATAGAATCCACTCGGTGCTTTTGAGGGGGTACAGAAGCGGTTGACATCATATCACGTGATTATTGTCATCTGATGACATTATCACGTGATCCATAGGATGTCAACCCAGACGACATGAAGTGACAAACGTTCAAGTGTAACAAGGGAGATTTTTCAAAGGGACTTTCGTTTTTTATTTATGGTTTCCATCCTGTTTATCCGCTCGCTTGAGAAGAACCTTCAGCAGCTGCTTCCATTTTATCAGCTGCTTGGCAGAAATAATCTGCAAACTCGCCAAAATACTTTTCTGGTACTGAACAAATAAATAACCATCAAAATTCATAGAAACGTTTCAAGGCACTTACTAGTGATTGCTTGTCGATAAAATCGAGTCTGTTCAGTGACTCGGAGGAAGATTCCACGTTGATTTTGACCAGCATCGAGGAAAAACTGAATTTAAACCGTCAGAAAAAAAATAATTTCTAAGGGTAGTTAATTTCTATCCGACGAAATAATTTAATCAATTATAATGGTTTTCGGCTAAGAGTGCAATAAATGAATTTTAGTGATCAAGGGAGAAAAATCGGCTCACTTACCGTGGGACTATCACTGACCTGCTTAGTTTTCTTGTCACCAATAACAGCAGGTTTAGGGAGTTCAAAGGGATCCTCCTCGACTTGTCCGAATTCGTCAATCAGACCAGTAAGGGTGTCCCGAAATTCAATCATCCCTAAAAGAAATTATTATATGAATTATTATCATTTTTATGACAATATACCTTGTGCTGGTAATACAATTTGCGGAGGCGGTCCTTGGTTCTGCGGCTGAGATTGGCCAGGTTGTCCATTTCCTTGTTGCCCGCTGTAGGCTGTTTGCTGCCGAATACGAAGATATCTATAAAAATATTATTTCATTGATTCATTAAAATCATAAATCACCTTCCACGATTATTTTCCTTCAAATCGAGAAAATATCTTCTTGATTCGCGATGAAGCCTTTCAGTTTTGAGTGGCTTTTGACGCTCTTCTGGTGGTTGATCAGGATCTGATGGTCCCAACTGAGCGTAATGCTCAATAAAGTCACCTAAACAAACATTCATATTACTGACATCTTAGTAAAAATTAATGACATACCTAAAAGATCCCGAAATTCGGCAGCAGTGGCCATTGAAAGAGTCAGCCGAGATTTGTTACCCCCAGGTGAAACCTCTGCGACTTTAACAAACCTGAAAATGATATCTATATTTGATTATTTTTTAAGGATTAGACAACAAGGATTCAATTCAAATTAAACGATTGTACTTACATTCCTCTGTCGTTTTTCTTAACATCTAAATAAAATCGCTTATTTTGAATAAGAACCATCTTCGAGGCCAGTTCCTTCGTATCTCCATTTCCAGAGTCCATTAGATCTCCCTGTTCCTTTGCCATCGATCCAAACCTTGAAAATAAAAAAAATATATTTTTTTCATCAATGGATAATTTTTAGGGCGCAATGTACATTTGTCAGGCAGACGAATAAAGATACAGTCGTTTCTCAAAATTGGCAGTTTGAATTTATCTTCGTCTCCTGTCGCGACTGCGATCACCACGATCGCTACTACGATCGCTGCTTCGGTCTCCACGATCGCTACTACGGTCACCACGATCGCGACTGCGTGATCGACTCCTCCTCCTGTCTCGCTCACGTGATCGGTCGCGTCGCGATGATCTAGATCTATCAGGATCTCTATCACGATCTCTGTCATTAGGACGACCACGATCTCTTCCGCGATCTTCTCTGTCACGTCTTCGATCACGACTATCATTTCGCGAATCATTTCGGGAATATCGATTCGCTTCAAAATTACGTTTTCCTTCTCCTCGTTCAGTTTTTATACCACGCTCGTGTTTTACTAAATAACATTTTCTATGAAATCTTGGTAGAGTATTTTGGACTTACTGTCGGGAGGCATACCAGGAAATCCAGGTGGCGGCATCCCGGGAGGAAAACCAGGTGGCATCATTCCCGGTGGGGGCATACCAGGTGGCATACCGGGCATTGGAGGCATTCCAGGCGGCATTCCCGGAGGCATCCCAGGTGGAAACCCTGGGGGCATCATGCCTGGAGGAAATCCTGGAGGCATTCCTTAATAGGATTGTTAATTAGTTGAAACAAAAGTATAATTTTTGTTTGATTACCTGACATTTTATGGACTGGTTTTCTATCTTTAGAGCCAAAAACAGGAGGTGGTCCGTGGTTGTATTCGGTTTTGACCGGTGGAACGAATCCTCCACGAGCGATAAGAATGGCTTTTGCTCGCTCTCTTAGTGTTCTCTGATGCTCGGAATATAAACGCCATGTAGATTCAGAGAAACTAAAGTGATATTTAGAAAACTTTCAAGTATTTTGAAAAAAAACTTACCCATAGTTGAAATAATCGGATAGGTCAGCACCAGGTTTTTGCCAAGGTTTATCATCTAGAGCGTCAATTTCGGGATTTGGAATAAGAGGTTTATCACTTTTGCTGGTGGGTTTATCGGAACTTTCAGATGTCACGCGATTTTTCTTTTCGGGTGCGGCTGTTAATTTCTTAAACCGAAATTATCAAAGATTTCTACAAGAAAACAATTACTCACATTGGTAAGATTTATACTAGTTGGCCCAGTAATTGGATCGGCTGTTACACAAATGCCATCATCTGAATCAGAATCACTTTCCGATGATGAGTCATTTACATTTCTTTCTTCTGTTTCTGTTCTTGTAACCCCATTCATTGTTATTGAATCCGAGAATACTTCCATTTCAATTTTCTCAGGGGGAGCAGATACGACTTCATTTTCCGACATTTTAATTTTTCTAGACGAAAACGATTCTAAGTGGCGACATCGAGTTTGCGAAATATATTAAGAATACACGCAGACGCAAAACAGAAAATTAAACATTTATCAGTAACTCATTTTTTTGCGTGGATCTTCATTGGATGGAGCGGGTGCGGGCTTCTTTAGCCACGGGGCAGTTTCGAGCTTACTACTGCCACTATCCTTTTCTTGAAGGAAAGCAGCTGCTGCTTGTGCTGCAGCCTGAAATAAAAGTTTTTTCCCTGAGGTGAAATTATCTGGGTCAATTTAAGGTCAAATAATCACCTGAGCCCAATAAGATAAATCGGCTTCTTGTCGCTTTTGAGTCATATTCTCATCTTGCTTCTCCAAGAATTCTCGTCTGGCTGGCGTGATATCTTCATATTTATAATGTTGCCTAAAAATAAATAAATATCAATCATTTTTTGTTGATAAAATTGCAGTTTTTTCTGCTAATTACGAGCTTATGATGGTGTTATGTTTTGAGGACTCGGTCTTTGAAATAATCTTACTTGTTATAAAAATTCTTTTCTTTTCGCTTGATGGCCCATTTTGAGGCGAAATCTTCCCATTTATATTTTTGTTCAAAGTCTTGATCCCAATTATCATAAGCTGATTTTCTGTATTTTGAGGCACCTTGGCCGTGATTCTTATCATACGACAGATCTTTCCATTGGTCACGGGCCATCTCAGTTTCACGATAACCACCGTAGCCATACGAATCAGAAATGAATTTGTTGACGCCATTTTTACCACCCTGGAACTCAGGTTCAGCTAGATAACGGGTTAAAAATAAGTCAGAATAGTCAACGACTAGGTTAGGGATGAGTTTGATAATTACAAACCTTTTTTATCATAATCCCAGTGGATTTCTTGTCTTCTTCTCTGTGGTTCGGTACCATCCATTGCACTACCACCAAGACCAGAAAACATTGTTTCTGCGGCAACTTTTGCACGTTCAATTTCTGCCTGTTTTTCTTCAATTTCTTTTTTCATCGCTTCTCTTCTTGCTTGTCTTTTCTAAATAACAAATATGGTAACAAATTATGGTTTCCTTGAAAACAAATCTGACTTACGGCATCAACTTCTTCCTGTGTCATATCAAGTGCCTTTGGTTGATCATCTTCATCTTCGTCTGGTGTTATGTCAGCTTCTTCAATTTCTTTCTGAGCTTCAATAATTGATAGGGGCGTCGTATCAGCAATTGAATCACGTGGGTCGAGTTGAGAACCGCCACCATACATGACAGAGCATTTGATATAAGTTTTTCCTTGAAATTCAACCTCCCCCTTCTTTGTCTGGACCCAATATTCTTCTGGTTCTTCATCTTTTTCTGTCCAAGTGTCTGGAAGTTCAAGAAGGTCTTCTTCATCTGAATCTTGTTCCCACTAAATGTCAACGTAAACAATTTTTCAAAATTTTTCGAGAATTTTCAAATTTTGGAAGTGGTACTATAAAACAAAAAAAATGACTCGAACCTGTTTCATTTCAAGCCAGGCTAGCTGATCTTTTGATGGCAATTTTTTTTCGAAACCAAAACCACCCTTTCGCCCGAACATGTAATTACGATGAAAACACGACAGAAAATGATCCCAAAGTTCAGACTCCATCATTTCAGCGAATTTACCAGTTTTGCACCTACGCATCCAAGTCAATGAAGCGTGAACATTTTCGCCTTTCTGTCCACCTAAAAAAATAATAAAATATCAACCCTCCTGGAAAACTCGTCCATTTTATTTTTGATTTTCAGTTTTTCGACACAAAAAATCTATTTACCTAATAATCTAAGAAACTTTTCAGCTTTTTGATCTGTTCTAAATTCTTCTCTAACTTTTCGAGGCATATCTTCAACTGTGATTATTCTTCCTCTTTTACGTTTTTTTCTTCGTTTCTTTTGTGGTTCTTCAACTTCCGGTTCATTTCCAAACCGGTCATCATCCTCAGAATCTGTCATTTTTTTTATCTAAATGGACTCTAATGACTCATCTCAGATACTATGCAGCATGACTCATTTCTACACAATGACTCATTATTAGTTTTATTATTGCACGAATGGTTGGTTTGGTTGAAGAGCAAATTCCGACTAGTTTGAACTATTAAGATGGATTCTCTGGGAACCATAAATAAGAGAAGAACTAAAAACTAACTCCGGTCAGTAAGGGGGTGCCACGGACGCCAACAACAAACTCATCTGCGAATGGGTAACGGTGGTGGCGTTCGAGGAATCCTGGTCAGAAGAAGGCGCAAAAGCATGAACTGTTCATTGGAACGTTAATTTATTTTTTTAGATAAGACTTCGCCATATTCATTAACATTTTTCCAAAGTGTTCGAAATCGCTTCTAAAATATTTTCATAAATTTTTTCTTTCCACAAAAAGTTTTGTTTGATTTCGTTCAAAACTGGGAATGATCTCGGACGAGGACTGTTTGATCCCCGGTCCTGGTAACAAAATTACCTTGAGACAACAGGTACGCATTCCAGCGACTTCGGCCATCATATCTCCAAGCCAGATCATGGATCGACCACACGCTTCGAATCCATGTTCGAGATATTTCGAGACTTCGTATTCGTCAGCCAATCTGATAACTTCTGTTGATTGAACTTTTAGCCAATCAAGGCCAACTTGTCCTTTTTCGATTGCCATGGCTCTTTGATCAACTAAATTACATTTATTTGTTTCCAATTCAAAAATGAATTGTTCCATAAAGTGTGGTACGTCTTCCCGATGTTCATTTGGCCCGAATCCCTCATGGGGATGTATATAGAGCCGACGATCATCGGGAAAGCGCGCCCCACTTTATAATTTGTACTTACCAGTTGCATCCAAAAATTGTTGATAGTATACGCTTGTTTTTTGTATAGTCAAAATAACAAGTTTATTTGCTTCTGATAGGCCGATTTCTATTCCATTCTGGGCTTTCACGGCGGCTTCCGAGAAAAGGACTTTTGCTTTGTCCATACCATCTGATGAACCATTAGAAGCGATATCTTGGGCTTTTACTAGCCAATCAGAAGAGGTTTCCTTGGCGAGAACGAACCATTCGGAACCCTTTTGTGATCCCAAATCAATTAATCGTCTGGACTCGATACCAGCAATTGCAACATATCCTCTGAAATCTTCTAAAATCGATTCTGATTTCTTTTCCCATCCAGAAAATAAATCCTTATTAGATTCTCGAACAGATTTAATCATCGCAGCGCCATCACGACGAACTTGTTGCAATAATGGTCCGGCGCTTTCGGCTATTTTGTTAACGTGACCAGCAACATGTTTCGAGTAAAGTTTTTCAGTCTCGGATATGGCTTGGAGAAGAAGAGGAGCACCATTTTCAGCCCAAAGGGTTTTCAGTTTCGCTACGTGTGGAGATAGGTATTGATCGTAGGCGGGAACCAAATGAGTTTTTACATGAGGCTCAACAAACTCTTCATATTTGGGAGCGATGTACTCAGTCACCACAGGCTGAAATTATTTTTAAGGATAGGATCCTCGAAGGGAAATTTGAGGGATTTTCAAAACCAAGCTTTTTGTAGAGTCAAAATCTGCTGGAAATTATTTCCGTAATCGAGACATGATTTTTAAAACTAACCTGGACATATGTGGAAACATAAGGATGTGCATATTCTTTATAAATTGGTCTAGTAACTTCAAATTGACCGGATAAACCAATCAGAATTGAGGAATAAGCAAGAATTTTGACTAAAGATGAAACAAATCCAGCTGGTTTTGAACCAGAACCGGAAGTCACTTGAACTGGACCGGAAGCAGTTGGCTTTTTATTTCTCTTTGTTTTTCGAATTTCATCCGACGCTGCCATTGGCTCGTTCAATTTTGATGAAATTATATCACGATATTTTTTAGTCAGAGTTGTTTCGGGACAGGAGTCAAGAATCAAGTCGACTTGTAATCTAAAATAATTTTATGGTGTTTGCTAAGACCCTTCAAATCTGGTACTAATCTACGACCTTTAATAAAGGGTACCTTTCACAAGCATTTCATTAAAGGTCGTTTTAATGGTTATCTTTATGGTCTTTACCACTTATTCCAAATAATAAAAACTTACCTATTATCTTCTGAAAGTCTCTTTAGCTCCTGAGCTGCTTTAGCCGGATCTGCTTCAATTGCCTTCAGAATAATTGGCAGAGAATGTCTTTTTGTGGCGCTAGTGAGAAGCGGAATAAATGATTCGATCCAAGTATGGTCAGGTTCAAGTCTCGGTCGGATCGAATTGAAGAAAGAACCGAGAACAGACTGAAAATAAGATATTGGACGTGGCATTTTAACCTCCACACACGCGTACAACCGTGTTAATAACCTACACATATGCACTTACCATCACTGGCCTGGTCAATTTCGTATCATCCAAACAGAAAACAAGATGGGCAATATGGCTCTTAGAGAAATTAACTTGGCCTTGATTTTTAATTGAGAGCTCAATATCACCAAGAAGTTTTGGAAGATACTCAGCGATTTTCTTTTGTTTCAGACGTGGTAAAACAAGCCAAAAGAGGACTGACATTAATGATTTAAACTCTTTCACCCGGGTGAACATCCAAATTATTGATAAAACAGCTCCTGGATGAGTTTCTGAAATGACGCAATTAGAATGACTGATTAGAATTTTTCTGAAAAAACTGTAATCTCTAGTTAAGTCGTTTCTGGCAAAAGGAAAACGGACGCTCAGAGAGTTCCTTGAAAATTTCGAGATTTTGGGTCCATAGAGGGGTAAAAGAGAATGCCTGAAATATTGCCAATAATAGTTAGATTCTTACCAGTTCCGAGTACATCAGACTGTACACATGATAACTCTGGATACATTTTCATCAACAACTGTCCCATTGCACGAGCCCCCCAAGCATTCTCAGCTTGTCTAAAAAAATGTTATTTTGTTGTTCATTTATATTTCAGATTTAAATTCTTAAGAGAAATAAGAACATAATTAATGATAACTTACATTCTATGGAAACTAAATTTAATTTAAGAAACTGTACTCTTAGTGGCGCTCTCACCTTGAAGCTGAAATCATATTATTGATAAGAACTTTGAGAAATTGCGTTCTTGAATCTGGTTCCTGAAGCGAAGATAAAATTTTCTCGACTCTTTCTTTATGCTTCGGACTGAGTTTTGAACTTGGAAAGTCTTCAGCTTCTTTATCATATGGTGGAATACGCTCTGGTGCAGTGAATTCAGCTGTCAAATAATTCAGGCAGTTCAGATTGGCCAAAGTACCCGTTGCGCCCGTACCCGTCATTTTATCGAGTTCTCCATCTTTGATTTCAAATGGTTTTTTCGTTGGTTTTGATGGAGCTTTCTTCTTCTAAATAGCATTAATTTCATTTCAGTCCGAGATCAAAAAACCTTCTGAGGATCCCACCATTAAAAATATAAAAACTTACGTCTGGTTTCGATTTTTGATGTTCTTTTGGGCTTGTACTCGAGACAATTTTAGCTTTGGGTGGCGATTTTGATTTTTGGTCTTTTTCGGCTGCTTTTGCTGGCTTGGTCTTAGTTGGTTTAACTGCCTCCCAGCCACTCTTTGATTCGCTTTTAGCCATTCTAGAAATCAAAAATTCTCTAGTAAAGAGCAGTGTTTGAATTTAGTTTTTTTTGAACAGCGAGAAGAGGGTTTGAACAAAATTAGGCCATTTGATTATTAAGATTGGAGCCGGATTGTGATTGAGTCTCTTTCTTTTCACGTTTTCGACGCTCCTTTCTCTTTTCTTTGTCCTCTTTCGTTCGTTCTTTTTTCTTTTTGTCACTTCTACCTTCTTTATTTCGTTTATCTTAATTCTAGCGTAAGATTCTCGAAAACAAACTGAATCAGTTACCTGTTTTTTTAGTCTTCTTGACTTTTCTGGCAGTGGCATTTAATTCTTCCATTAATTTGTCAGGCAATTTATTTCCAGTTGCGCTGAGACGAAAAGCATCCATTTGTTGAGAGTTTAACGGCTCAATTGGTTTTGATTGTGGCATTTGACCTTCGATCAGTGATCTTGAAGTTCAAAATTAAAAACAAAATGGCATTAGTAATATTCTATAAGGGACCGAAAATGACACTTTATGTATAAAATCATATGATAGTGTTTGTCTCAAATGTGTGACACCCTATATATGCCTGCTGGTGACGTCATTATTACCTTAGCAAACATTGTGACGACATTACGACGTAATATTTACCTGAGTGAAGAGTCATTATCAGATGGTCCCATATTGATTATCCCTGGCAAATGCGGTAGAAAATGTGTCAGTGAATCTTTTACTTTCTTTTGGCAGTATTTATAATGTGCATGATTCAATCCGTGTAAGATTAAAAGATTTTTTGCTCCTGTATCACTGGTCACTTGAGGAAGCTGTCGATCCATAAACAGATAAACCGACTTCGAATTAGGAATATTATCCATTCTAAAAGTATAAAATAATATAAAAAAACGTAAATACGGTCAGGAGAATTTAATAAGTATAAATTATACTGTATAATCAACAACAACAATAATCTTTCTAGTAATTGAATTACCAGAATCAAATTAAGGTTAAGAAAGATTTAACTCGAGAGAAGTGGGTCGGCGGATTGGACAAACGTATTTGCCCAGCCTGCTGACCCACTACTGTCTTTGTAAACCAGTCAAGCGTGTGTTTCCATTTGAAGATTTTTTTTCGATCGAACATATGATAGTTCAATATGTGATACTCTACTTTGATTTAGGTTTGGGCTTCGTGAAATAATTATTGATGATGAAACTGAGTTTGACGACAAAGATTCCGAGAAAACAAAGAGTTGGTAAGAAATACATAGTCACGTGATAGAACCCTAAATGATTCAGAAATGGATATACCCATCGTCCAGTAACACTATGAATATGATAAATAAATACTGTATAAGCGACAAAAGCAAGATAAAATAACCACGTGGCATTTTTACGAGATATTGTCACGTGATCAAGCGAAATATTCATGAGAGCAACGGGTAGGATCGTGAAATGATCAATGAAACTCATTGTCTGGGTGTAATACGGTTCGACTGCGACCGGGTGGATGAACTCACGATTTATCAACTTTACAAGATTTTTCAAAACTCAAGGCATTTCAACCTATAAAATTGGTCACGCAAGTAGTATTTGATAAAATCTTTCATATATTGACCAAAAAAGAACAAAAACAGCAAAAGAAATCGGGAATGATATTGATATTGCCAAAGTTTTTGCAAT
>SCLD01006764.1:0-19333 GCA_004367895.1 Oikopleura longicauda
AGCTTGGCTGGAAAAGTGATGAGTCATAGGGCTTTTGAAGGAATAAAGTTCCGCTTTCGGAACTCTATTCCGCGGAACTCTATTCCAACCTCCCTGTATATACCAAAAAGACCAACAGAAATGTTTATCAAGTGAACGACAGGTTAATTTTATTTTTGTTCCTTATTTTAGCTTAAAATGATTTTTAGGATCGCGCAACTAAGTGAAATTTCCAAGTCTTCTGTTCAACTTTTAATCAATACACACATAATATCAACTTGTTCACATCTTCAGTATGAAGAGCTTCATGGCCTTCTTTTCATGTCAACCTTGTGAGTCTCCAGCCTGGAGATGTTAAGGAAGAGCAGACTTCAAGTGGTTTCACATTCATCACCGTCAGTTAAAGATAAACGATTAACGTCATACGCATTGAAGCTCAGCCTGAAATAGGATATATTAATGTGAATTAATTTATAAAGGGACATTAACAAACCGGAACGAAGTTACGTCAGGCTGGCATAGCATAAACCGGTTCACCATGATCATCCATATTAAAAATAATTTTGTGTGCTTCATAATCGAAATTGTTACCATCAATTGAACCTAACCAACAATGTGGTTAAAAACGAAAGTGTATCGTTTCTCACATTTGGCATCTCTGGCCTGCCAAATGTTCCACAACAAACGCGCGATTATTTGACACTTTATTTGTTGCAAGCAAAAAATGCATGTTTATCATCACACCACTGGTCCCGTTGTCGCGCTCGCGCCCGCCGACTTTTTCAATCTCTTCTTTTTTCTGGCCCGTTGTTAGACGGCGCAAAATCACAATTAGAACAGTGTTTGGAGTGGTCGAAACTCCATTGAACATAATGTGTGTATATATTCTTTCGTTTCAGTTTTTTTGCAATTTTATTTTCGTTTCAAAAAAAAAGTTGGATAGAGCTGCAGAGAGAGTAAAAGATAGAGAGAAAGAATGAGTGAGTCTAAACAGAGGCAAAATGAGGTTTGTTACGCTTTTCGAGTTTTGCGATAAGTTTATGCACAAAAGCCGATTTTTATTTCGAATCTCTCTGCTAAATTGGCTCACGTAAAATTTTTTTTCAACGGTGTGCGCGTTTTTTCTTATGCAAAAAGAAGACGGATTGAGTGAGAGGCTTTGTGAGTTGCATTCATCGGTAAAGTGTGTGTGTGTTGCACCATAAATAGCCAAAACAGCAACACGATTAGACGATGCCATCGTAGAGGGACAGGGCCTGGACGATTGTCTTGTCTTGTTTGGCCCCTTCAAGGAACTCGTCCTTTGACAGCTCACCATTGCCATCCTTGTTTGATTTTAGTTGCTTGTTCATTACTGCAAAAGAAACAAAATACCTTGTCCATCAACGAGAAAATCTTCTCCACCTTGTCCTTCGGATCCTGATCGCTCATGCCGTCCTTCTTGCCGACCATTGAAAATATTGCCGTCACAATCTTCAACATTTCGTCACGCGTGATGGTGCCGTCATTGTCTACATTTTAAAGTTGTTTCTTACTGTACGAAAAAAAAGTGCTCACCCAAATCATACAGACGAAAGGCCCACTCGAGCTTGTCCTCCAGGTTGCCGCGTGACGTCACTGACAGGGCTTGTAAGAATTCATTAAACTCAATGGTGCCACTGTGGTCACGATCAAAAACGTCGAACACGAATCTGAAAATGAAAAACGTCATCATGTCTCCTTTTATGGGCAAAGTTTCAGCTACTTACGAGGCAAAGTCGGTCGGATCGCCATGGGGGAAGAATTGCCCGTAAATGTTGGCAAATTCTGCTTTTGACAATTGACCAGATGGGCAGTCTTGGATGAAGCCCTGAACAAATCAATTGAGTATTTCAAGTTCAAAGTACATATTTAATACTAACCTTGTACCAGTGCTCGATTTCCTGCTCTGTGAAGCTTGTCTTCTCGACCAATTCTAAAAATTCAATTAACCAATCGGCCACAAACGTGTGGGTCAAGTGCACCAGGGCAAAATGAACAATCAATCTCATTTCTGCGTGTTTTTCTTGGCCCAGGCCTGAAAGGCCAAAAAAATAAGACTTATCTCGAATGCATTACCTTTAATTTCCGATTGTGACAGTTTTTTCTTTGAGCATGCGCATCCCATGTTGGATCAGATGTTTTTCTGACTGTCTTGTGTCCTTGTTACAATGCTTGCTCTCCAGTGCCGTTACTCTTTCTCTGAGCTGTCGATTTTGTATAACGTGTGTATATCTGAATTGTAGGAAAGAAATAGCGTCGGTCCGTTTTTTTTTCTTTTAATTGACACGTTGTGGTGACACAATTCGTACTTTTGTGTCACCTCAACCAAGCGCATTTATAGTCAGAGTCGGAGCACCACGGAGGGTGAGTTAACCGACCGTTTTATTAGCGGTATACAATTTTATCCAATTTAGAAGGGTTGATGAATGCCGATAAAGATCGAATGATTGATAAGTATCGGTCACTGGCGTGACTGATTTCGCCCGTCAAGGTGCACGTCACTACTACTATCAATGTCAGTAAATTTAGTTCTCTTTTTGTCAAACATTGACATTATGTCTAGGTAGTAAGTGAGAGAATGGGTGGGAGAGTATACACAGAGGGAGGATATAAATGTAAAAGCTCATTAGGGAGGTCATTTGGTCGAATAACTGGGCCCTACTATGTTATATCTCTATATTTCTTCATTCTTATTTTTTTCAGAGTTTATTTCACACTGAAACAAGAAAAAATAATTAATTCGGGCCAAAGCACACATACTGGCACACGCACACACGCATACACAAGCACACAGCCGTGTATGCGCAGTTAGCCACCGCTATATGATGTTAAAAGCGGTGCTAGTAAATCTAATTCGAAGAAAAAAACAAATCATTAGTTGCATATGTGAACCGCATACCTATAATAATTGGTAGCCGAACCTAAAAACCGCGGTGCTGGTTTCAAATTAATACATTCTCAATTGCACACACACACACACACACACACGCCGGCACATCGACAATAATGGCCTGGGCCAAAGTGGGTCATAAGTTTGATTACTGCCAATTTTTAAGCAATGGATTAAAACTAGGATTTTTCGAGGATGAACAACAGACTGTACTACAGTAGGTGCATATTTGATCTCTTTTAAATGATCCTACTGTTTTCTTTGATGAGTTACCTCCTAGGTTCTACTCGTCACTGGACCTTGACCACTCGGTTAATAAATTATCTAAGCTGATATTTTTATACTGCGTGTGTAAGTTCGCGTCGGCGACGGCTAGGTTTCTTTTCTTTTTTCTACACTTGAACCAAAAAGTGATTTGGCACATACGCATAACATGTGGATTATCCACTGAGGCGGTTAATGGATCAGTCGCACTCGTCGACGTTCGCACCCAGGTCGTCTAGACCGATAAAGCCTTCTTTTTGGAACATGTCCGAACTTCCGAATTTGTCCCGAAAAGGATTAACTTCTCTAACCTGAACAAAAAGCTAATATTTCTGTCGCTCACATGAGACTCCGAGTCTATCTGAGTGTGTGTGTACATGTTGGTTGTCGGTTACCAAAAACGGTACATTAGAAATGCGTTATGTCAGTAACACTGTCAGTGATGACAATCGAGTAATAGATCGGATTGTGTTCTAAATTGAGGCACACACACACTTACTAACATGCAAAACGAGTAAAAGAGAGTAGGAGAGAAAATTCTCGTCAAGAATATGACATTCATGTTCAATTTTTAATCATCTAGCTACTTTAGACATGTTATGGTCTAGATGGGATCGCTCGAATCGATTTAGCGTCTGGAGTGGGTTGTAGCTTGTTTCTCACCCAAATTGGCAAGTTTACCATCCATCGACCATATTGCCCATGTCCCGTCTACTACTGGTAGTCTAGTCCGCGACTGTAATAAAGTCAGTATTAAAATTGCCTCCTTTGTCTGACAGTTGACACAAAGTCAATAAAACCTTTGGTTAAAATTATATTGAAATTCGGTTTAAAATACAGGCAACTTAAGACATAATAACTGTTTTCTCTTTAATAAATATAGTCTGAGCTCTATTTTATCCATACCTTTCGTTTTCGGAAATCGACTTCAATTACGTACGATTCTTTCTTATGACGTGAGATGACGTTAGTGTCTAACCAGTCTTCAATTAATTAACAATCAATTAAAATCTTCAAGTTGGAACTGCCCTGTATCTAATATAGTTCTCAAAAAATATATGTTTCAAAGAAATAACCGATCACTGATTCACAAGTCGGACAATCAATGGTTTCCCAAGAATGTCGCTGAAGTTACCAAATTGCGCAAAAACGGCTTGAACTTGGCGTAACTGCCGCGGGCTAGAGCGTGATGGTCCTTTTCGGTGCGTATAATAACGACATTCTTTTTTGTGTTGAACACACACGCACGCAAAGAAAAAAACAGTTACTATTTCGGCGGTGGCGGTGGCATACGCACCATTCTAGAGATAGTGGCTCCGGTTTTGTAGGTTGAGAAAGATCGCATAGCGTGAAATCTGTAAAAGATAATAACTTCAAGAAAAAGTAAGAGAAATGAGCTGAAAATGGAACACGCGTACATTTATCTTCAATACGCAGTCATCTTGCTCGGTGGTGAGTGTTAATGCTTTTTTGTTATGACAGAACAGGCCCTAGTCAGCTAATCGCCAGTCAAGCCTAACGGCCACGTTGACCCCCAGCCAGGCGATGTGATGCAAAGTTAACCTAATGCGGCGAAAATGTCGAATATTTTAACCAAAATCAAGCCCATCTTTTGTTTAGGTCTGTATGCGTACTATACCCTTGTCAACGGTACCGGGATTGACTCGTATGTGATTCGTGCTGAATACAATCAAACCAAAGTAAGTTTTTTCTTGTTTCTTTCGTCTCTTCACTAATTGCCCGCACCATTGCCTCATGTAGTGTGAGGCTCGTTATTAATCTGGCTGTAAGGTCAAGTCACATTTGACCGTTGTTTCTGTCTAATTACTAACGCCCAAATTTTAGCAAATCGCCCATAAACTTCTCAACCAAGCCAACACGGACATATTTGACGAGAATGATGCCGACGATGTCGCCTGTCACCAGCCAACTGAGTTCGTCTTTTTGAAGAAACACAAATGCGCCAGCTCCACTTTCCAGACCATTTTCGCCAATTATAACCGACACCTGGGCAAGAAGAGCATGTCGCCCTTGTTCGGCTCGTACGGCGGTGGGTACCCGGCCCGGATGAACATGTCCTTTTGGGCACCCCCAATCGTCAACCCGCCGATGAATGTGATCAACCATCATCGATTTAACATTGATCTCGAATCGGCATTGTGGTCCGGCGCCAAGTTCTTCACCTCGATCCGCGAGCCACTGTCCATGTTCCGCTCGAGTTATAATTTCCACTATTATCGCTTTCCCAACAATAAAGCCGTCCTACATCGCAAATGCAACAATGCGTGCTGGTCAGAGCCTTTTCGGACGCTGCTGGACGGCCAGTTCAAAGTGCCACTTGACAAGTTTCTCGACATTTTGGACGAAAAATACGATGGCAACATTGACTGGATCTTTCGTGCCACCAATTTCCAGGCGTTTGAGCTTGGTCTCGACCCGCTGAACACGTCAGACGCCTATTTGAAGCGTGAAACGGCCCGATTGGCGGAGACGTTTGATCTAGTGATGCTGTCCGATTACTTTTTTGAGTCACTGGTGCTCCTTGGTGAGGAGTTGTGCGTTGATCACAAGATCTTGTTTGCCAAGGAGCGCATGGAATCGGCGCCATACGAAAAAGTCGAGCTCAATGAGCGTCAAATGGCCACCTTCAAAAAGTACTTCAAACAAGACTACTACATCTATGCACATTTCAAGAAGATTTTCGACAAGAAAGTCAAAAAGTATGGACGGCGGAAGATGGAGAAGTCGGTTGCCGAGTTGAAGAAGATGTATGAGAAGTGTAATGAAAAACCTTCACACTGCGAATTTTACAAGCCACCGCGCGAGAAAATTGACATCAGGTTTGGCAAAATGACAATTTGCTTTTACCACTCATATTTTTCAGTGATCATTTTGATGTCGCCAGTCTAGCCGAAATGCTGAAAATAATGAAAGAAAACAATGGTAGTAATAACTTAAAACATTTATCAGTAAAACTAAGAAAATTTCAAGGCTTCTGCCCGGACGGAGCCCAGCTGAGATTACGGAATCATGCACCCTCGAATTGCGATGGCAATTTGGACAAGGTCTTCTCAAAAGAAATTTACTATGAGCACGATTGAAAGACACGAAACACACATTCTTCAACACATTCACATATTGCCAAACTGTTACATTATTGTAAAGCGCTTTATTGTACTCTTCCCAGCGCGCTGCGGCGTAATAAAAATTGTTACTTAGGTTAAGCCACTCGTCGTCATACACGCATTAGAAGTTGATTCAATCAGCTCTTTTTTGCGATCCTTGCTCCTTGCTCTCTCGGTGTGGAGCATATTTGGTTCACGCCACAAAATTGAATGTCCCCTGAATTTGCGCCGTCTGGAATGTATATATAATCGTAAAAACAGTTTAGAATTGATTTTCGACTTTGAAGTGAATTATTTAGCACTGTGTTTGGTTGATTCGTTTATTCACAATTTTTTCCAACGTGAGACTTCCGTCTCACGAATGAACTTGACGATCGTTAGATAGTTTAGCCGTGTTTTGACAGAAAAATAAATTTTAATAATATGCCGACCTGTCGGGCCAAAGTCAAACAAAGTCAGATTCGGGGCCAGTCGCCGGCGCATTCGAGCTATCATGGGAAGGAGCCGAGGCGACGGTTAATGTCGGAAATGAAGCATCATTATCGTAACTTTATACATGTTTCAGTTCAGTCGGTCGCCAAAAGTTCGAATTGCGCTGCGTGGGAGCAATTTGACAGGATCCAGGTCATTGGAATAATAAATCATGTTTCCTGCCTGGCGTCGGGCCCCTTTGACCCAATCATCCTTATTTTCAAACATTACGCTGATAATCTCGTGGTTGGAGACACCAGCATGAATTAACACACGGTAATAATATCTACACTACATTATTGTATATTTAACTGCAACGGTAAATCTTATGAACATTCGTAGAATATATATTGTGTCGCACAACTGACAGTAGTCGTTGATTTACACTCGCACCTATTAATCATTAGAAATGTGCACGCACACAAAAATGCGGTTTTATACAACCAACAAGTCGAACAAATACAGTAATAAAAATCAAGCCTAGTTTTTTTGCAATGATGCTAATTAAGTTAGCCCAAAAAATATGAGTCAAATTCACTAGGCGGAATCGGCCTGCCTTACAACCCCGTAAACGTCCCGGATCGAGAGGCTGAAACAGAGGCAAAGAAAAAGCAGGTCCTCCATAAGCACCAAGACATGAAGAAAAGCTGCGTCGGAAATAGGTGGTGCGGCGGTGGTGGTGCGCTCGGTGGCGCCGCCTCAATAGTGATGATTTTGTTGGCCCTGGACGACGATAACTCGAGTTATCAGATTTCAAGCCTAGTTTTACGCAACACTTTTCTCACTTTTCGTAATCGAAACAAAAAACGACGTACGAAAGCGTTTTTACGATTTTTTTTAAAAGTAATTTAGGCCTTAGTTCAAGTTGAGCTTTTATCCCCAGCAACTTGAACGAATAATTTTTGAAAGAGACAAGAGATGAAGATCTTCGCATTCGGTTTACTGGCGGCGGCGGTTTCAGGTAATTACGTAACACTATCATCTGCATGGAGTTCAATTATTACTTAAATCCTTATGGACGCCGGTATTGGCGCTAATGTTGCGTGAAATCTGGCCAGTTTCTGTTTCTTAAAATAACGCAACGGTCCACCCCGTTTTTTTTCGTCAGAGATTGACTCACTCCAGTGACCGCAAATTTTTATATTAAGCATCTAAACTTGAAAATGAATCTGAGCGTCTAATTTGACCGAACGAAATAATTTTAGCCAATGTCATTCCGGATGGGTTTGAAGATTTTGACATCGACGATGTGCTCGACGATCCCGTTTATAAGGCACAATTTCTAAGTTTTTTGAACGAAACAAGCAACACAGGCAACACAGCTCCCCAGCTCAAATCGGCCCTGGGCATTGACATTACCAAACGCGATCGTGAGCTGTTTGAGCCGAATCAAGTTATGCGGGTTAAAAAAATTGATTGCTTTTTTGTTTACGTTAGAACATCACCATTCAAACTCGAAAAACAGTTCTAACACAGCGCGTCGATCTGAACGCCGGGCTCAATATGGACCTTAGGAACGTTATTCAGTTTTTTATGCAGCCTTTAAAAAGGGGGATTGTCGTACGTCGACACTCGTCGTTTTTTTCGGTGGCGAATAAATGAATAACACACTGGGCGCACAGTAGCATACCGCAAGCTGATATGCCTCAAATGCGAAAATTCAAGCATATAGGAACGCGGCGTTGTGACTCCTTCTCTTATTCGCCCGTGATTGGATTAGAATAACAACTGAGTTATAGGAACCTTTTCTGTGGTTAAGTTTCTTTTTTGCCTATCATACTTTCTTACTTAGCGCTTCATCTAAGCTTATATTATAAGCCGCCAAACGCCATAATACATAATAAATAAGTCGAAACAGGTTCCACTAAGAAAAAAAAGTATGCACTAAATTCTTTGAGATGCTTAAACTAGGCATGGCATTCTTGCGGTTCGTCCAACCAATTTTATATCACGTAACTTTTTTTTGTCGAACGCCCGCTTTTACAGCATCGCTGATCATGTACCTCCAAATGGTGCCCATTTTAGGTAAGTATGTTTATTACGGCTGCTACTGCTTCACGAATGCACAATACGATTTGGACGCTGGCTATGGCAAGGCGGTGGATGAGATTGACCGCTCGTGCAAGGGAATTGGGCTCTTAGACTATACTTATCGCGTTTACGTTCAAGTCAACGTTCGTTATCATGTTATCACATAACCAGTCAAACGAGCCTCGACAAAACAGAACTTTCACCAGTGTTACAATTGTATCAAGCGTGATTTCGTCATTGACAAGGAACAGGCCAATTGCGACGGGACCTCGCGCTCGTACCGCTTCCGCGGCTTCATTGACCCCGTCACCCAGCAGAAGCATATTGAGTGTTTGAATGAACCGGGCAGTTGTAAACGCGCCATTTGCGAGTGTGACAAGAAACTCGCGATGGACTTGCGCGAGAATGAATTCAAGGTAATTATTTTTACGCAACGTTCATGAAAACCCACACGACCATCTCAGTGGAACATTTTCAATCATCAAAAGTGGGGCGGCTTCGAAAAGGAGAGTTGTCGTGTTCAATCACGCGCCGCAATGGACAACAGTGCGGCCGATAAGCAGTGTTGTGGCTCGTACCCAAATCGGTTTGTTTTTTTCCACATTAATACGTTTTATTAATCAACAAATCAAAAACTTCAAAAAATCACGTTCATGTTATAATGAGTTGAACCAATTTCAGCAAACCATTCGATCTAAATGGACCCCAAGAGTGCTGCGACAAGGGCGGCAGCGGCGAGTACTTGGCCTATGCGGGCGAGTGCGTCCCGAACCAAGTGACGACGCAATCGACGCTGAACATTGGCGGTTTCTGAGACAAAAACAAAAACGTGTAAATATACGCTGTACAGTTGAACATGTAAATACATCGATGATCCAGTGAGATTGGAAATAAACTCAATAGACACACACATTTGAACTTTGTCTCGACTTGTTTGTTCCGGCACAAGCGCAAAAGACGGAAGCGCCACGTTCGAAAGTGCAACTGAAGACGCCTGAATCGGTGGCCAAACAACATTGTTTTGGGCGATTTAACGGATTATATGGACAATTGCGGGGCCAGCGGCGGCCCGACAGAAAAAATAGACGGAAAGGCTTTCCAAAGTGCTCAAGTTTAGGTGCATCCAAGTGCCGTATAGAGGCGACATTACGACACGACTTTTCCTAAAAAATCTTGGTTGATTCAAGAAAAGTGCCAATAATGGTAAAGGTAATGCGCAAGTAACTTGGGGATCTTAACGTGTAGACATAATCGGCCAGGTGCTCCATTAGTACCTCGCGCTGGGCATCGCCGCTGGGATGGGGTTGAAATGAGTTGTAGTGATAGAATAATCGCCTCGCACAAATGTCACTCCTCTTTTTGATTGATATGTAGGGACCAAAGACTTGAACCACCGTATCCGTCCACAATGCCGTTACAAATCACGCTTTAAATTCGCCAGTAGCGGTTCGAGAGAAAAAATAAAGAGGTGACATTACGACACGGCTATTATACAAAAATCTCGGTTGATTCAAGTGAAGTATATATGAAAAGAGAAACGGTTTTTAAAACGCACAGTCGGCATTTACGCAGTATGAATGGAGTAAAGTCTACTAAATGTTCAGGTCAATGGAACTCTGGCTCAAGATTTTCTCTCTATTTTGGCATTTCGGCATGAAATCAAACGCAAGCTTAAAATTGGAACAATTAGCCAGTATGGTGAAATCCGGCGTGCGACATCAATCACAGAACGGACAATGAGGCCAGTTAGTCAAAACACGGTTAACCAACTATAGTTGAACATTGGACGTATTCCAAAAAACAAGCAGCTCGGTTCTTTACTTATCAAGTAAATATCTATTGAATAAGTTAAAATGAAACTTTTTTTGACGTTAAATTACTGTTATTGGAAAGGATGGAACGAAAATTTAAGTATATCCTTTGTGCATTACAGATGTTTCATTTGAGATGTATAAGTTACGGTGGCGGCATTAGAAGAAGACTTAAAATATAAGGGTCCACCACCCCCAAAAAGTACGGGGCATCATACGGTTAATCCCTTTTGTAGATAACTTCCTGGACACTGCTGCCGCCGTTCCCTCCTCATTATCCCTTTATAAGCATGGTTACTTTTTCGAATTGATCATCTCCACTCAGGAACACACACTCCAAAGTAATACAACTACCACGTATAAAGTTGAAAGACACTGATACCGCGGTAAAAAAAAACTTGAAAAATGAAGTTTGCAACATTTTTCACTGCTGCCACCGTCAACGCCTCGCACTATCGCGGTGGCACCTATCAGTTTGCGCCTGGTCAAAATGGCAGAATGACAGTTACCCAGACGCAGACGTGGCGTGATTCATTTAGTGGCTATTCACGTAAGTTTTCAAGATTGCTACAATATTCTCAAGAATTCCATTCAGCAACGTGCACTCAGCAAGATGTGATCAATCAGAACCCGTCAACTGCGTTGGAAACGGCGGATTGTTATCATCAAACGAATAACGGCTGGTGCGGCTCGGATCCAATGGAGTACACCGTCACTTTCGTTGGTGATGATTACTGCTATGGGGATGGGACGCACGAGATGGCCATTCCTGCCGAGCCATTTACATACGGCTGGGGCTCATGCTGCTGGGTGACGTTCACCTCTGACACTGGACTACAAGTGTCCCAAGGCGGAATGACCCAGATTGCACGTGTGAATGATGTAATGAACAATTCGCCAAGTATCAAGCACCCACCGATTTGGCTGATTATGGCCCAGTGCGATGATCAGACGATTGATTTGAACCCGACTGATGCCGATGGCGATCGTGTTCAATGTCGCTGGGCAACGCCGACTGAAGCCGGTGGCGCTTACACCGATCCGACATATTGGCCATCGTTGAGTCTCGACCAGGACAATTGTATTGTCACCTATACGGGCTCAAAAGACGCCAACGGATCCGGTGTGAAGCCAATTGCGCTGATGATGGAGGATTTCGACACGCAGGGCAATGTTCGCTCATCGGTGCCAGTTCAATTTCTGGCCACTGTTTGGACGCCCGATTTGAATGCGCGTTCGTTGAGCTATCCAAATTGGTTTGGCGACGATCACCACGATGACCATCACCACGAGGATCACGATGACATTGATGAGGCAAAATTGCACAAGAAAATCGCACGGGGCCGACGCTCAGGGCCCTCGTACTGTACAGCCGTCCCGGTTTTCATTGGCGATACGCCACATGATCAAAGTGAAATCAACTTTACTGGCGATGGTGAGTTGACATTCACACTCCAAGCGAGCAGTCAACTTGGCTCCATTGTCAACTTCGCCTATCAAGCACCACTTGGTCTTACCTGTTCACTCGTTGATCAATCAAATGGATCAGTCGACTGTACATGGACCCCGACTGACGATCAAAAAGCGCAACAGTCGCATCAATTCTGCTTTGACGCCACCGATTCTGTCGGCCTCAAAACCGAGCGACGTTGCATTACAATCGAGATTAATGCGATTCGCATCACCAACATTAACGAGTGTGCTTTGGCAATTCTGTCAAATCCAGGCGACTGGTCCGACTATGGATGTGCCGGACGCGGCATTTTCGACGCCTGGTCAACGACACTCGGCAAACAGGTTGATGATGCCGATCGGGCATTTTACAATTGGAAACAGTGTTACCACTGTGCCAGTGGGGGCGATGTGAACAATGTCGAGAGCTATGATTATGACATTAACAATGATTCGTGCGGTAAGTTTTTACTAAAATTAAATAAAAATTTAATTGGCAATTACAATCTTAGCAAACTCGACCCCATCCAGTCGAGCTTATTGCGAGTGCGATCGCAAGCTGATACAAGTGTTGTCGACTGAAAACGCGCAATTTGGCGCGTACGACACAAATCAGTGTCAGCAAGCCCAAAACAAACCCAAAGTTTCGTGTTGCCAATACGACGTGTTCATGTGGGAGGGGTTCAACGCAAACGCCATGGCCTGTTGTCAAGATGGCGTTCGACCAATTGGAACGTGCTGACTATAATACTGAAGCAAGCCTGAATAACAGGGACTGTTCCGACTTAATTGGAAACTTAACATTTGTACACAAACTCAATCATTTAATAAATTTTTAAGAAAATAAGTTGAGACTTTCACCGGACAAACTTTATCGAGCTAGTTTTCGCCCAGTTTAGAGTTGAAACTCGATTCGTTTTTTCAAAACAAATGAAATCCATGAATTACAGTACTTGCGTAAAGTAAAGTAAGTCCTTTTAAATAATTTAAGACAACTTGTCTTTTCCAGCTAAACTTTTATTGCTGGCGATAAATTTAATCATATAAAACGCTTGAGTGGCAGTTTAAGAGGCACCGGGTGAATACTATATAAAGTTATATAGTTTTTTTTGTGTCTATAACAAGCGAGTTTTAAAGATCTTCTATTTCAACGACAAGGAATTCCCGATTCAACGATCAACGATGAGCCAGTTTGACAACACAATTGCCATTATCACAGGCGCTTCAGCTGGCATCGGACGCGGTCTGTCTGAGCGTTTATGTCGCCAGTACCCGCGTCTTGTTGTCATTGGCCTGTCGCGCCGTTTGGTGAGTATTGACGAGGTCGACAACTTTGTCAGCGTCCAGTGTGACATTGGCAAGTCAACTGATGTGCTGGCTGCGTTCGAACGCATTGGTCATTTATATCCCGAGAGAAAGCTATCCATTGTCGTCAATAACGCAGCCCATTCAAAGGTTCGTTTTATTTCTACTTGAACGTCTTTTTGAGAAGCATTTCACTCTAGCCACTGCCCTTCATCGAGCATGACAAGTTAACCACCACCGCTACCATGACATCCATGTCACTCACCGAAGCAGCGAAAGTCTACGAGAGCATGTTGGCGACTAATGTCCTCGGAGCAACACTGGTGACACGTCAGGCGGCGACAATGTTTGATCATAACGAAGGTGGCACCATTGTCAATGTGAACTCGACTGCCGGTCATGTCCTCAACGCCATGCCCGATTTTCATTTTTACTCAATGACCAAACATGCAATGAAGACAATGAGCGAGGCACTGCGAATGGAGCTACAAACGATCGGATCAAAAGTTCGTATGACACAAGTGTCGCCTGGTTTTGTCGCCACCGATTTCTTCAATAGCATGAGTGACGATCCGACTTTTCGGCAAAAGTTGAACATGGCAACAAAAGCGGCCTTGAGCGTTGACAACGTCGTCGATACGATCATGTACGTGGTGATGGCGCCACCTAACTGTCAGTTCAGCGAGGTGCACCTCCGGTCAACTGGCCAGCTCTCATAGCTAAGTTACTTTAAATGTGTAGACATATTAATTAGACAATCTATCTCTGTTGAAAATAAAGTAGGTAAGAAATAACTGAAATAAATTATTTTTCAAAAATAAAAAAGTGTCTGTCTCATCACTGGCAATTATTCGAGAAAGAAATGTTTTACCCGTTTTTACAATTATAAGAGCTCGTTTGACAAATATAATTTTAATTACAGGGCGCGTGATCCTAGTACTAAGCAATCATTCTGATTTTAACGAACTGACGACATAGATAGAACCTTGTGATCAAGAGACTTTTTGATGAAGCGAAATACACGTCAGGTGATGGATATTGAGCAGGAATTGGACTATTGACTAATTTTAACATGTTTTAATGCAATAACAGTATTAATTATATTTAATATGATTTCAATGATTTCAATACAAAAAAGGCCAAGTCCGAGTCAAACTGGCTGAGACGTGTTCTTTGCCTAGAGTGCCCAAGATGGGCCAAAATTGCGATAGTCTTGGTTGCCAGCCTTGCCCTTGGTGGAATTTTAGGCGCTGGTGTCTATTTCGCCCTGAATCAAACTGATGAAGCCATTACTACGATTCCATTGTTATCGGCGACTACGAAAACGTCAGCGACGAGCACAGCAACAACACGCACGACAACGACAGTTCTTACGACAACAACTAAACTGACAACGAGCACCGCCCCTTCTCATTCATCAATTCTGGCCATTGGTGCTTCTGCCATTTTGACTGACATCAATGGCGATACGACCAAATTTCAATGGGCCAATGAAGGTCAAGTTAGTGCTGAGAGTCACTGTTCACTCACGTTTCAAAATCAACACTACATCCTCGGCTAATGCCATTAGCCTAATGGTTTCGAATTGTTTCTTTTTCTTTTACACGAAAAAATTTAACGAAATCCGACTTGTAAGAGGCGTAAATTACTCTAAAAGGCGACAGATAAGTCGCATCGAGGACTGGGCTCTGAAGCGCATTGGCGACCTCGCAATTGAAATGCCCAAGGCTTCATGCACGGCGACGACAAGCGAAATTATAATGTGTTTTCCGTATGATGACTATGATACTGATAACTATCACCGATGTTACAAGGACAGTGATAAGTTATAACTTATTAATACGTTTTTAACACTTATTTATCATTATGAAAAGGGAGCAACACCGTTCACTATTACGGGAACGATTGAACGGACCGAATTTGAACACTTATTAACTTATCTTTCATCTTCCCAAAGTAAGCCAAAATATTAAAACCAAACTTTATTTCTAAGATCACGCACTGGCCGTTGGATCTTATTCTGGAGATGTCAGAAATGGAGTCGAACTACTCGATCTGTCAACGTGGACGTCGGAGACGCAATCGTCGTACCCGTTTGAACCACGAATCGCGCATGCGCCTATTATTTATTTAAACCAAAGATTTATGTTATTTGGTGGTTCGGGATCAACTCAGTTGTCGCGCATAGCCGCGTACGACTCTAGTAACGACAAGTGGAGCAGCGAGGGATTCTTGTCGCTGATAGCTCATTTATGATTATGGGCGGTTATATGTATTCAAATGATCGATGGAGCACCGAGAAATGCGAGTACAATGGCAATCAACTCGAATGCTCATACCAAGAGCCGACTCAACCATTTAGTAATTTTTATCCTTTTGAAGGTAAATAGTTAAATTGATTCAAAACTCTCTAAATATTTTTAGAGTATACCCACTTGTTCGCAGTACCGTCATCGTTTTGCAACGTTTGAAAAATTATCAAAAAATAAAAATAAACTAGTTATTTGATCCTAAATTGATACTACTACTTGATGAATTGAAACTTTTTTCTAACATAAGCTCTGTGCCAATAAATGTCTAAGATCATAAGAGTCAAACCTTAGTATTCACTCTTAGTATTCACTCATGAGAGTCAAGCCTTATGTTGTACTCTGTTATTAATGCCACGTGAAGACATGAACTTGGTATCAAAAATGATGGAAAATAGGATAATTTTACTAGGAATTCTTTGTTTAAAAGTTGGAGCTGTAGAATCTACAACGACATGCACGTGAGTATATTTTCAAGTTTGCAAGTGAAATTCACGGACATTTTAGCGACCAAAAGATCGGATATATTTGCGTTGAAAACTGCCTTCTTTTGGCAAAATCATGCCAAAATGATTGTGGGCAGCTCGAATATGGATGCCTTAATCAATGTGCTATAAAATTAGACACCTGTATATCACCATGCCCATGTCAAGCTGACTGTCCACTTGGTTGTGATCAGCTTGGTGTCGCGTAATATTTAATTTCCCAGTTGAGCGAGTTTTGTTTTACACCGACGCTATTATAGTGCAACACCGGCTTTTGCAGATGCCAAAATGACGACGTGGAAGAGAAAACTGAATGCGAGTCAGCTGCTAACGAAAGTTACTTTGATTGTTTTTTGGAGTGTGCTGGTGATACTCAGTTATGGTAATCTATTTGTAAAACTACTGTAGACACAGCATGCATATTACCATTGATATCAGTGCATTGCCGATTGTACCCGACAGTTTGATGACGATATGAATAACTGTCCATGTAATGCAAAATGTCCAAACGGATGCCCGTGTCCTAATTATGAGTGTCCTATAACGACAACGACGATGCCGACGACAACCACAGCATTAGGAAAACCAAACGATAACGTTCTTGTTTTGAACACTGCGAGAGCTGCAAACCCGCCTATAATGACGAACCTGGACGGGCGCGAACACACAAATTTCTGGTTCAAGTTTGAAAATGGCACGCAAGCTTATGGATCTTGTGCAATGTTATTTCATGGCCAGTTTTACATTTTTGGAGGATACGACAACAAGCAGCAAATTTCAACCGTTACCGAGTGTTCGGTTAAACGGCTCGGCTCCTTACCATTTGTTTTCGAGAAAGGAGCATGTACGTCGGCACAGCAGAAGATTTATTTGTGCTTCGAAGACTCAAGCGACTATCAAACGTGTAGAGTTGCAAATAACCCGCTGGGTCCGTTCCAAGAAATAGATAAAAGTATTTTCAGGCATAATAGCATTCAAATTGTCTCGAATGAAGGTGACTTTTACAGCTCAAAATTTATTATAAAACTTTATTTGCTAGTTGACATTCTTGCTGTCGGCTTCCAAATTGGCCAAGATAACCACAAGCACGCTGAAATACTTATGGTTGACAGGACACAGTGGCATTCAATTCCAGATCATCCCACTCCAGGAGCTAAGGAATACAATTTTATTGTAACTACAGACTATAATCTACAGTAGTTATTCCTCGAATAGAGAACGTATTCCATTGAAAGGATTTGTCCGCAGTCAGGCCGTTATTTACTATGACGGGGCATTTTACACTATTGGCTCTTATCCTGATACAGACGAAATTGCCAGGCTTGACGCGGTCACATACATATGGAGCCTGGTCGGCACACTTAACGCGGCGCGCAGAGGAGCAAGTGCAATTGTAATTAATGATTCGTTTTTGATTGTCGGTGGATGGGGATCCAGCGAAGGGATCCAGCGAATACTGCCAACGGAACAATGTCAATATAACGGAGGCAACATGACATGCACCGAACAAGATCCCGGACTAAATCGCTACGAGTACTGGCCTTTATTACTGGCAGTTCCTGATGACTTCTGCCAAACTTTGCCGTAATAAATGAACTCGTTTATAAAGTCTATGGTAGCATATTGGCAACACGTGTTAATTGTCTCATTGACTTCTCACGAAATATTAATAAGGAGGTCCCTGAACTTTGCCGAAGTTCACGTCAATGCAGTCGATAGGCTCTCATTGTGTATATTCGATAATTAACATTGATTATTATCGGCCAATTTTAAAGCCCCAAAGACGAAAATCTTCATTATTCAATTAATTCTGACATAGGGCCACTCACAATTCGACCAATACCGCAGCCACTTAAAGATAGTGGGCCTTTTATCACTGGATGCGTACGGTGCACCTGTATTTTTTGCTTATTTTGCCCACCACGCAATTACTACGGCCCAGTGCGTCTGTATAATAAGACCCTATAGATTCGGCGAAATAAAGTCCAACAAGTTGGCCTCTGTCGGGACTGGCCAATATGAATTGCATGAACCTATATTTCGTTGTATTGATTGTCAGATCTGTAAAAGATGTGGTTTGTCAGTCTCGGAGTTGAAAGAGCGTGTCTGTATGTCGGGCGACTGTATGTCTGAACGCGTTTGCATCATGTACCACTGCATTTATTGTCCGACCAGTAGTTAGGCTAACTGGCAGTAGCTGCAACCTTTCAAACTGTGGTTTAGTCATCCATCCTGCCTCATTGAACAGCCATACTTGGAGTCATTTAATTAGATGAGAAATGCCCCGGGCGACACCGCCACCACCATCGAACATATATTTTCCAATTGGCCGCGCGCGAGCACTTGATGCTCCCAAGTTTAGCCCATTCTATTCCAATTAAAAAACCTCTAGAGCCTCTTGCTTGACTTGTTTATTGCTTGCTCCAAGCTCAGTTTGGTCTTTGAAGTCGACGGCACACGACGTGACAGTCACTAAGTGCCGAAACATACGAATACAGTCGAAGGACTCGCGTAGGCACACTTCTATCCTAGACTAGCTTGGTGCTACACTAACCCCCTCAAATTTTCCCTTTTTTTGGAGAAGAGAGAGAAGAGTGCGACTAACACACACACAGTCGCTATTAGGGGCCGAGCGCATAAAGCCTAGCCGGAGTCCGACGCTAGAGATATTAGAGAGAAAAATCAGAACACACGAATAGAGCCCTAACACGGAGTAAAGAGAAGAGGAAGTCAACAAGAGAAAACACACAGTAAATTAGAAGCGAAACGAGCAAAAATGGCGAGAACACGAAGATAGACGAGACTAAGAGCTGGTAAGTTTTGATTACATGCACACTTTTTTTTGTGTTTTATTTATTCCCGATCAAACGGACTAATAATCTTTAACTTTTACGAGTGTGGTTTTTCTGTGGCCACGCGAATCTGATCAAAAACTCTGATTTTTTTATGACCTTCGGAAGTGAACAAAAAGTGAATCAAGCGTGAGTCATTATGCGCTATTTAAAACAGGGTGCTTTCCCTGATATTACGCTTCATTACGCCCTTTATTACCACTTTAACACAAGCCAAGCAATGGAATGTGCCCATTACGTAATCATAGTCGTACGAAAGTAAAACGACGAGGAAGTCAAGTCCCCACGTGACCCCTCCGACTCCGAGGGCCCGAGGCCGCCGCCGCGCTAAAGTAAAG
>SCLD01006875.1:0-19322 GCA_004367895.1 Oikopleura longicauda
TTGAGTCTTTCGTCACACCCGAGTGCAGCGTTCCAGCCCGTTGCCACGTTTTTCGCGAGGCCGATGGTGGTGACTGTGTTAAAGCAACGGCGAATAATCCTTATTTGACTGTTAAACAAATGAACTAACCGTCACCATACAATACGTCAGTATTGCGCTTTTCGATTGGGTTCGCTTTCTCTCTTTCTCCGGAATTACTAAACCAAAGTAACCACTGTTGAAGTAGTCAAAGCAGACCCCAATTGATCCTGAAGACAATCAAGTACAGACTGATAACGATTATACATTGGACGCCAATGTTACACCAAACCAAATCGCATGTCATCTCATTCTTTACTTCAAGTGAAAAAAGTGAGAAGAAATAAAACCCGACTTGTTTTTTCTTTGTTCGAAACAAAGGACGGGCTGATCTGATTTATTGTAAGGTTAATGTTGTCGCCGTCAATCTACCAAACGCGAAATTAAATGTTGACATCGACTGTAACTCAACCAAAATTGAACCTTTCGAATAGAACCTTAGAAACTCCAGAATAAATGATGTCAATCTCTGTATTGATAATGAAACAGTCAGCTCTGTATCTCTTTCGCTGTATTGCTAATATATGCTTATATAGTACAGACAGTAACACAATTTGTAATGTGACCGAGTTTACCTTTGTTGGATCATATATAACCACCATATTAAAAATATAATGTATATGCATTAGGCATTTCGTGCATAAAACAGACCTTCGTATATGTGTGTGTTTTTGCGAGTTTTTTTGCTTGGACAGTATCCAACACTTTATATATTGTGTACAATCGTGTACAGCCGATTAAATGCGATCAATTGCGAAGCTAGTGCAAAAGTATTTACTTGAATATGCCAAATTAAGGCTGAAGTTTGCAACAAAGTACTGCGTACATTAAAAGATGCATAGGTTATGTCAGGAACGGGCTTCAGTCTGGCCGCTCCGCACAACACAAAGTTGTGATAACGTCTTCTCAACATAACCACCACAGGTGGGACAACTACGGCGAATTAGTGCGCGTGTATGTGTAGTTCTTGTATTCATTCTCATCAAAAGGCAGGCGTAAAAAGAACGGTGGTGAACAGATCCAATAGGGGGACTAAAGCACTGCACCCATAGAGAATCATGGCGATTTCGTGCCAACACTTTTGCTCGACATCAATGTCGCTCCTGCTGCTTGCATGATGGACCACTGACATGTGAAGACATAAACTTAACCACGATCAAGTTCAATCCTGTCATTTCGCTACGTCAGAGTAGTGGGCCCCGACGATGAATGTGGCTTACCCAATCGTGAGGAACATGAGCTTGAATGTGCCCAGCCAATACTGGTTAGAAGTGACTTGCCACATGCCCAGCATCACGGCCAAACCGTAACACACTGTCGTAATTACGGCATCCAAGCGTCCATAGCCTGAAATTATACCGCGGTGTATGTTAGTAATACACGTACATATTTTTCTACTGTCTCAGCCCTTTTTGTCTAATCCGTTGGAATCGCGCTAGAAATATATACGCTCTCCCCCGTGTCTCGACTGCGTTTCGACACTGCCGGACTTGTGTGTCCAAATGATGATTGAGTTGACTGTGTGGTTTGAGTCAATTATTGTCGAGCATATTTCCCTTTCCGAATCAAATTTACCCGCTCGATCTACCCGCACGTTTTATCGCCGTTGACTTTGAACCCTGTTTTTCCGCATGCAAATTTGGCAATTATACAGGAATGCTTGGACATAAAGATCTCTCTCGAGGTGACGACGTCGTCATTACCAATTCATGACTTATGCCTTGATCTTTCTTCTGGCTTTTGTAGCATGTCTCGAGTTGACTCTAATCGCCTTTTGTTCTGTCTTGCATGGTGTAGTGGGTACTAGAAATGACACATCTAACAGACGGTCACGGTGAAACGCAATCCCATCTTCAAGTCAGTGGAAAGGGCTACATTGTGTCATGTCAGTTAGTGTTAGTGTCATCACAACCCAGACATACATATAAACTGAGTTATTTAGAGCATTGGAAAAAAGTTTGTGTAATGTGAAATTGCGTTAGATAACAAGGGTGTAAAGTTCGAACGACGATATCACTATTGGAGATGACCTTCCCTATAATTATGCAAGAGACTGACACTAACCTGAGTAACTCTGTCCAAGTGACGAAAATGACCAGATTATCCACATCGTGAAAGGAATAATCATAAGTAAGGTAAAGAGGATTGAGGCGTGGCGAATTAGCTTCACATCAGTGGTAAGCACACCAGTCCCGTTTTAGAATAATAAAAAGGGGCATTACCACTTGCCAACCATGAATCCCTCACTGCCTACTGGCTGCGACAGTTGAACCTTTTCATCATTGGATTAAGCCTTAAATTTGGCGCTCTTGTGAAGGTCACCAAAAGTTCACGAACGATATAAATCGAGCGAACACACAAATCAAGATAAATTGATAATCCGATGCCTTGAATCGTTGCCATTCGAAAATGCAGAAGATGGCACACACCAAGGTCAGGAAGTGGAACTTGTCCGGCGGGGGTTGGTACAATGGAAACAAAACAAAAAATGACAAAAAAAAGTATGGCCAGTAGTTTTTTTTTAGTTTATTTGAACCTGATCACGTGCCAAGAAAGATCAACGTCAAGTTGATGCTGCTGGTGGCATTTGTGTGACTTAGTTCCGTGAAAAACAAATCAAGCACTTAGGTAACCGTCAACCGTCTCAAGACGCCCACAGTATAATCGACCATATCATGCATTTGTTTTAATGTTTCAACTAATAATACCCAAAATTAACTAGCATGTTCAACCACGTTGTCACTTGTCTGACGGGATCTCTAGTACTACTGTTGGCTAGTACAGAAAATGGGCATTTAGAGCTGTTGAATCAATCGTGAAAATAACGATCGATTTCAAAATCAAGTGGCGGTGATGGGGTTGATTGCGAACAGAATCGTTTATTTCTTTTTCATTCTGAGCGCGGTTTGAGACTCGTTTTTTTTGTACCCTCGCTATTGTCAATTGAGCTGTTCGACGTCAAACGAGAAATATTCAGCTCTAAATGCCGATGAAATTAGGCTCATCGAGCTCAACACCAAAAAAGTGGTCTACGTGTTCCGGACTAGGTCCAGTTGTATTTATGTCGAGTGATAACATTGTACCCCCGGTTGATCCCGTTAGTATGAAGATCTGTACTGCATCCGACAAGAAGGCCATGTCGCCCGTTGGGTTTGACGTTGACCACTTGTAGAAGAAGACAAGCTTCACGAGAACAATGGTCAGGGTGATGAAGGCACAGAGAACGGCACTTAATTACGTTAATAATTCAATTGATTTCATCTTAAATGACATTAAAAATGTTTACGCGACGGAAAATGTTAAACATGACGACGTCGGCGTCCCATTGACAGTAATTAGTAAAAATTTAGTGACCTGATTCAAGCCTAGCATTCTGTGGACCAATGGACCGACTTGCCAAGCTTAAATTTCGTCACAAAATGAGCCAATTAATGTAACCCCTTACCAACGAAAATAACGAAACGGGCCACACACACACATCAGAACACCAAAACACGACATAACTCGGTCACTCGCATTAAAATAGTACTGTAGCAATCCAATCGCGGTCCAAATGAAGAGAAAACAAAGTACCTGATATGCGTGATCAATGGCGATTTGTAGTGGAATATCCAATTCGCCAGAAAGAACAGCAGCAGTATGCTGAATGCGAAGTTTTCCTGATTTTAACCGCATAACTGTCATGCCAAAACTGTTTCCTAACCATGATCGATCAATATTAATCATCCGGGTTGTATGAAGTAAAGCAAAAAAACGAAATGATAGAACTCTAAAAAGGTGACATCATGACCACCCCGCATCAAATCCGATTTCGAGATAATGAGGTTCATGAGATGGGCATGGTAAAAGTACGTTTGTGTCTATCGCATCAAATTTGACTCATGACATCAACATTGGGTTTGATTGCCAACGTGTGAGGAAATGTACACTTGATATTCGAACACAGATAACTTCAAAAATATTCAATCGAAAATTGCCAACGTCGATCAAATTAACTGATTAGTGTTGTCAGTTGTTGATTAGCCCCTGGTAAATGACAGAACTTTATGTAAATGGTTTAACCAGTGTTGGCCTAGTTTTGGTATGGTACAATTAAGTACAGGTGCACTGTGCTGCGCGAATGATGTTGGTGGTGGTGAGTAACAGTCGGATGAGGTTAGTGGCTGCTTTGTAATACACTTATTATCATGATATTACCACTTCATAATCTGTTTTCTGTCATCGAGATTGATTAGGCATAAACACGTTATTAATAACGCGCTGATGAGCTCGATCGATTATATAAACCACTCTCCTTGGGTTGACCTCTTCTGCCTCTCATACCTGATATCGTAAGTGGTCATCAGGATACATTCGGGTGCGAGGGCCCGTTGGAAACCGTCCTTGACCATATCGTAGATATCTGCCGTTCACGTTCAACCTTTTACGTCATTAAACTTTATTTAATTTAAAACGAAATGTTTCTGAGTAACCCATCCCACACCGTTACCCATTCAACGTAGCTATTTTTTCAGTGACCAGCATTATGGTCAACTTTTCGACGTAATAGTAAATGAGGAACATTTTCCTAGCATCAATATGGCGCATGAAATGTAACTTTGACAGTGGTTTGTACTACGCACATCTATACTTTATACAATTGTGACATGATGATTATGATGATGAGGAATAGAACAATAATAAGGTAAAACCACTTCCCTGCAACATAACAACAGTTTTTTCCACCCGCGATTCTGAAGCCCATCAAACAGGCCGCCCATTTCTCTTTGATATTATAGTATTACTTCTTACTTCACAAGGAGACACACACAGTCACGTCTGAAGCGTGTTAATAGAGTAGTGAAAATTCTGAACTGGGTGTCAACCCCATTTAATGTCGACCTTTGGTTTACTATGTCCTTTTGAGGTGAATCATACACATCGATGCAGTTAGTGAATCGCATCTACACGTACAAAATGTCGTAACTTGACTTTATCAGCTCAATGTCAAGAAAACGCTTCTAAAAACTGTACACTAAAGTGTGCTTGTGTGATTCATTCCGCCCTTTCTTCTTCTGACTGTCGGATTTGCAACACAGTCCAATGCCACAATGTTATTAGATCAATTCGTCGACTGGCGGTTAACCAGGCCAAGTACTTGTCCAAAATTCTTTTCTATACACGTTTCCGTATAAAATAGCATGACGATGAAATACTTACAATTTATATGGTTTATATGCACGCACGTCCAAGGAGCAAGTACCATCTCAGTTCCCTCCTTGAGCTAGTTAGTACGTTTAGTAGTTTAGAAAAGGGGACGAAATACTAGTGACACGTTGACCTTGATTATAATCAACTTTTCGGGAGGCACTGTTTACGAGTTAGATTACCTTCAACTCGAATACAGTTTTGTCCCTAATCGAAATAAAGTACAATCGACTCATCTTATTCTACACGTAACAGCACATATGTCATGTAACGTTATGTTTTAAATTGCAGTTTGACATAGACGACATACATGTATGTATTCTATTGTATTTTACTACAATAAAATACATATGTCATAAAAAGCTTAAGTTTTAAGAGACATATGTTAAGTATAAGTTATAATATAAGGTAACGAAATAAACTGTTGACTACGTCACCCTCTTAAGTAGCTGGGAAATTTTCCTCAATGCGGCATTGTCCAGAAATAAATTCACCACGTAACACGAATCAAAATAAATCCTCGTATAACAGGCCCAAGGTCTTGTGACGGCGGCCTCAGCCCTTGATTCATGCGCCAAGAGCAGTTTTGACCATATATTTGGTTAAAATAGTGAATGAAAGTACGACAGGGCTGACAAAAAATGTTTCCTATTTTGAAAACCGCTGACGGCACGCAGATTTTCAACGAGTGCAAAGATTTTAAATACATTATTAACCAAATGTCAATCAACAAGTAGTCAATTGAGTCCACTTGAATTGGCCCAAAGAGCATGTTATGCTCTAGATCGTTTCTTCGCACACTTGAGAATACCGAAAGAAAATATATAAACTTCAAGCACACATATTCATAATATTTTTGTATTTTTTCAATTTCACAAAGTACTACGATGCGGTGGTCATTTCAATCCACGTTAAAATGTCCGCCTTCGCAATCGCGGCAAAGCCCGTTGGCGAGTGGGGCGCACATGTCCGACTGCTCCACGATCCAACGCCGTACAAGGCGAACTGTCCCGTCTTAGAGAATTTAAGGGCTTGACTTTATTGTTGCGCCAATGGCATTTGCGATGACAAGAGGTTTAAAATTCCGATATTTAAACAATCGTTTACCTACTTCATTCGATATCTATTGTATAAGCGCTTGTCAATTTAGAAAGTTGAAAAGCTGTTTACAGCTAAACTTGCGTTGAACCCGGCGCGGGGACCTCACAACACTTATGTCAAAGGAAAAACAACGAGTTTATTTATATCCCACTAGCAAGAAAACAGCTTACTCTCTGTATATAAATGGATTAATTTAGAGGTTCAAATTAAGTCAGTTACCTAGTTCAACTAACTGTTTGTTTGCATCTAATTTAAATAGCCAATGAACGGTAGACTCGAGTCGAGATGACCCTTTAATTGATATAGTACCATGGAAACGTGTAAAGTAAGTTTGTCTTCAGCTGAACTTTAAGTGAACGGTCTTTAAATATAGAATAGTTGTTCTTAAGCTGTCCAATTACACATTGCAAAACACTGTGACGACTCGTTTTTACGTTAGTATAGGATCGATTCTAACCACATTTACAGAACAAACTGATCAAAATGACCAAGGTGCCAACGATTGGCATATCTCTGTAATGTTATTCTGTTTTTTAAACTGTTTGTAACAAGTTTTTAAAATGTCAAAATCGCCATCAAGTTTGCTAATTTTCAGGTCTAAGTCAATCGCATTAACCACTGAACTCACTGTACCTCTTCTCCTACCTTGTTTCATAGCCAAACTTGTTGTGCCATCACAAACAAGCCCTGCCGCGCGTGTGAGAGATAAAGAGAAGTCAAGCCCCGTTGAAAACCTGATCGGCGCAGACCAGGGCCCCGCCCGAATCACCGACACAGCCCGATGAGGTGCCGAGGAATCCGGCACAGAATGACGCACTAGGGAAGGCATTATTGGTTTCACTTATCGCGTCGTTGAACGTGACAAAGTGTCGCTGCGGCTCGTTCGCGGAGCAAACAACTTACCCAGTGAGAATTTGCTTGTACTTGCCACAGTACGAATTAATGCGCAGCCGCGTATTTTGTAAGCGTTCCGGCTTCTGGCTGCTGTACGGCCCATTGCTCACTTTGCCCCAGCCGGCGAACCAGCAGTACTGAAAGTTATTAATCCGAACTTTAATAGACTGTTTGTTTCATATCACTACGCGGCCCTGTCACTACTTGCGTTGCTAATATTAGATACTTTAAAACGACATACTATTAGGTAACCAGTGCATGCTCAAATTCAAGGTGAGTTTCTAATTTGTTATCACTGTAAATGCTTGATGTCAATTTCGTTTTTCGTTTCAATACCACATAACGTTCTTTTTTTACAAAACATATCGGTATGTTATTAATCGCATGTTAAAATAACAGTCTGAAACAGAGCACAATGCTGAATAAGACGTTGACGATACCGGGCACACGTGCACTGAGCTAATTGATTGTCCACTTTGATGTTCACCAAATGGCGCCGAAAATAGCCAACCCAAATACACCGGCCTACACTCTGCGCGTGTTCAATAGTTTGAAAAAATAGGTCCATATAATCGACAGCCTAAACATTGATGGTGTTTCTTTATCATGTTTCGTGTTTGTCGGAGTTATCATGTTTTATTCTAGATCGGTTTAAAACGGTTCAATACACTAACGTGTTTAAAGTAGTTCAGTGTGCCGATATTTATGTGTGATCCATTTCTTTATAAAGTACTGAACTAACACTTCAAATAAACCCCCCTAGAAAACAGGATCAAGCGTTGAACTATGTGACCCAACACTTACAAAGCGCAAGAAGCAGATTAGAAAGACATGATGCTTTATAGTCGAATCGGATAGTGACCCTTATGAGATGAAACTTGTCAGATCAATGTACTTTTTACGTAGATTTATGTCCACTTCGATTCTATTAGATCATCACTTGTACAATAGAACGCACTTCGCACCATATCTATTTCACGGATTAGATCGGGTTCACGACAGATTGAACAAGGCTCTTTAATGCCGTGTCAATGACGATCGGGTGTATTGACTAATCAAATTAGTATTTTTACATCAAGTTTACGTTCAGCTTATACACACAGGAAGTCCATATCACTGGTCGCCGCTCCACTTTCCCAAAACGCAACGTGCCCAGTAAACGAGGACGTCCCTACTGCAAATAAATTTAGCACACAAAAAAACGCATCACAAGCACATACTACAGGCGATTAAGTGACCCCAATAACAGTAGGGCGATGAGCCAATCCTCGATATTCACCGGCAACATTGTTACACAGTGCGCGTGTCTCGATTATTCCCATGGCGGCCGCCCGTGGCGATGGGGCACTAAGTAATGTTGATGTCTGTTGATACAAATCATGCGTGGATCATTTAGACTGTGCATTTTTAACTTGGAAAGGGGCATTAGCATCACTACTGTCGTTTAGGGTGGGGCTAGCTGGAAATTGGTTCGTACAATTTATGATGGTAACAACTAGCAACTGGTAACAACTAGCTGTTTAGGAGTTAATACTCTTCAAGACATTGACAAGGGCCAGGTTAAAATGATGAGTTGACTAAACACAAAGACGCTCATTCAATGGATCTTATTGAGGGGGCCAACTAACTTTACTTTACCGTGGTTCAGTACCACTGGTCCTGGCACGAAAGTACTGATTTGGCGCGTTTTTGTTATAAATATTCGGAAACAGTATAAATTGTTTCGAGTGAATATAATGATAAACAGACCCGCTGTATAAGTTTACCTTGTCAAAGTTAACGTTCAAGCTGGGCAGACAGATTGGTCCGATTTGATCGGGGACGAATTTAATAGGTTCAATCGTCTTCAGCAACTCCAGATCATAGTCTAAATAGCGTTATTAAGATTTCGCTTGTCCTGTGGAACAAATTGGCCACTAAAACATTGTTTTCGCGTGCCGTGACGAAGATCCAGTTGATAAACAGGGACGTTCAGGCGTCTGCCCTGAGCCCGGGCTCACTTTGTAGATGATCTATCACTATCACCTGACAAGCAGATTACAACTAACGTTAGGGTTCAAGTGGTTCGAGACTCCGTACCAACGAGACTAATGATTAAGTGGCAGTGTTTGTACTAATTAGACTGATCTCCTGAAAGATCCAGGCCTGAGCCGCAAATAACTTTGTCGCAAGCACTGCATTTACCATGTCCATCTTTTTTCGCTATTTATAAAGCTCGTTTTTGTTTTCATGTTAAATTAGTTTACGCGCTTGTTTTCGGAAATCTATATAGATGAACACAAATTCAATATGATAAAATCGACATTATTGACCATATCTAAGCTAAATTTTTTGATTCGGGCTTGACTACAATAAATTGTGCTGGTTAGTTTATTTGAGGTGCCGGGCGCCACTTAAAACAACGCCCCTCCTGATTTTTGCATATCGAACGTGGGATTTTGGTTAGGCGGTGTCTGATTGTGATAGATAGCCGACGGAGGTCAGGCAGAGTGAAGTCCCCCTCTATCGCTTCACGGTGCAGTTCAAACTCTTTTAAGCTTGCTGGCTTTTAATCTAAAGAGTCACTACAAGTGACTATATTAAAACGAAAAAATAAATTACGTTGAAAATCGTCAAAAACAAACGATCGTGTATTGTGTTGTGAATTCACTTGAAAAAAGAATTTAATCGGCCAATAGAACATGGCACGGGGACGCGGATTAAATAACAACACCACTGTACATAATACAGTTATGTCACGTGGGCGCGTTGGTCACTCGGTTTCGTCAAGTACTTAGCCGTTGCTTGGTGCCTAGGCCACCACTATTTTTAGTTTGGCTCGGACAGAACAAATAGAAGTGACATAGTGTCGTTCTAATCCGACTCTCATATATTCCGAATGGATTAAACTTCCGAATGGATTAAACTAGCCAGTAACAAGCGGTCGGGCTGCGTTCAACTTGCGACTCAAACACACACTGAGAGTTGCCAAGGTGTCTTGAACAAAGTTTCGCGCGAATATATTACCAGTGTCTTTGTGTGTGTGTGACTGAGTTACTGCGCGGTGAAAATGGTGGTTCCATATTTGACGGAATTCGCGCTCTAAAGTGGCTTATATAAGCGCTCAGGAGCGCAACTCAACACAGAGGGGCCAACGCCCACGCCCAATGTAAATAGAAAAAGTAAGGAGTAGTAGAAAGTATGGAGGAGCCGTTAGAGCGTAATTTAGGCCGAGTTTGATCTTAAGTTTTTTTAGATCAACAGCAAAATTAGCAGCACTTTGCTTAAGCAGCGAAAAACCTGTCAAAATTGGGCCTTTGACATGGTAAAAGCCAAATTAAAAAATGGACCAACCAAAGTCACGCTACTCAGGCGGCCTACCCCCTAGGCTTGATTCATTTTGACACTTTCTAACGTGAGAATTCGTCGCTTGAACTTTCTCGAACATTTCTCGACCTAGATTAAAAGAAGCCAAAATTTTGCACCGTGCAATCTTCACTTTCACATAATTACGTTTATGGGTGCACAATGACCGTGAGCATGCTAATCTGCATCGATTATACGCAGGGACGGGCCCGGTTTTTCTTTAAGTAGGGCCGTGGTTGTTCGCGATGACCATAATCGCGGTCATCCATCAGGTTTAAATCAGATTTAGGTTTACCATTGGGCCTGATCTAGCCTAGAAAATAAGCCTAGACAACAAAAAATTAACCATTCAAAACCAAGCAAGTACTAGATAAGCAAGTGGCAGATCATGATACAACTTACAGGGAAAAGTGTTCACTCGTTACAGTGTGGTTGCTTGATGAAGTGCGCTTGGTCAAGAAAAAAATGGGCCCTTCACAAAGTGAGTGACCACCTTGCAGCAATTCAGCACCACGCCCATCCTCACTTTTCTAACTTTAAAGATGTCAAAAGACAAACAAAACAGGCGCGAGCCAGATTTCTTGGTTCAACACGCGACACGATCGTTGTAATTGACGCGTATATAGAATGGACAGAAATAACAACTGGGATAGAAATAATACGAAACACGTACCTTGGAGCCGGAAGCGAGTGATGCGATTCTTTGGGTGGGTGACGGTCCGCTCGATGTGGTAGGTCAAGTCGTTTGGTTGGTGTTGCCTTTCCAAAACGTGGTTTTTTAAATACGATTTTTTTGATGTCGTCGACCGCATTCAATCACAATATTAAAAACGTAAAAACCGCTTCCTGTGATGACTCCCGACTACTGCTTCATCCTGTTGGGTTCGGCGTTACTTTTCCAAGTGAAGAAAAAGGATTTAAAATTTAGAGGCAACTTCCTTCTAACTCAAAAAAACGGGCCCAATAACAAAGTGGGGAGATTTGGCTCATGCAAAGCACTCTGTTGCTAAGCAGCAAACTCTAGCGTGGACCTAACGTGCAGCTTTTTAGTACTAGCCGATTTCCTTGTCGATATTGAAATTGCAATGATTCGCCGTCAATATCCAGCGCGTGTTGATGATGCTTCCGGCGCAATAATGGCGGCTTGGTTTCGTTTCGGTGGCCTGTATTGTTCTGGGGTCATTTCAACGTAGTGTATAATTAGCCTTTTTGTCTAATTTCAATTCACATTGCTTATCATCTAAAGGTATTAATAGACACAGCTTTCATACTTTCTAATGATTTTGACAATCAAAAGTGATACTGTCCCATCTAAAATGCCCAAATTGCCTTTACTCGTAACGAAACAATCCACGGGTATTTGCCAACGCTGGACTCGAATCCCTTGATCGCGGCGTGAATTTGAATCTTATTAGCACACTCCTACTGGCGAACAGATCAAGGTGGTCTAATGATGGAACTCCCAGCTCGCGTGTGTCATTGGTGACAACACAAGTACGCCGAAAGGACAGCGAAAATTCCGACGGAAAAATAAGTTCGCAGACATCTGCGGTGCGACACCGACTAGTTCAGTGTCTGTGTTTTATGTTGGCGCTTGAAAAGCTTACTGTTGTAACTGAAAATGGTTAAATTTAGATTTAAATTAATTTATTATGACGCTCACAGTGAAAATACGAGTTACTATACGTTTGGTACTATATAAATTAATAACTTGAGTGAACTTGGAGTGAACCTGTTGGACACGACAAGAACCAAAACGATACCGTAAACGAACCGCATGCTACAAAACAACGTTTTTTATTAATAGGCATCTGATGCGACGGATGCGAGTCATCGATTGATTGCTCTACTTAAATTCCACTAAAGCTCAGACAAATTTACTAAGCCTTTTATCTAATTGTTATTTAACTCAAGGTTCATCATAGTTGAACACGATTAAAGAACGTGATGTACGCACGTGCTCTTTAAATAACACGTGGAAAAAGGTATCAATACCGTTATCATTATTTAGCCAGTATTAATCGACCAATCACCAATCTAAAGAAGGTACTGACAATGTTTATACTGGTCGATAACCATCAACGTTCAAACTGTTTCGCCAAATTGGTCAATTAGGTTCAAAGAGGAGATGCTGCCAGTACCTGACAGAAGAACAAAAAACGTCAAGTCGGCGCGTGTCGCTTAATTGCGAAGGGGTGCAAATCTGCGTGAACTTGGACGGTTTTTTCTCTTTGCTTCTAAAATTCCGGTTTGCGTTGATTCCATTTCCGCATTTTCGCGCTTTTTTCAAAAAAGTTTAGAAGTTGCGAGCGTTGTTAGTATCAACATTATGGGGCATCACTCTCTGGGCCATGTATACACACGGGGCAACCTTGAAAATGGTTAAGCCGGATGTGGTTTTAGTTCCCGAGAACACCTGACTTTTGGTCTTGCATAGACTAGTCAATCAGCAGTTCAACTCCAGTTTTCTGCCCCGGACTAACCCATATAATGGCCACTCTCCAATCTAACCAATACAGAGATTACAATTCAAGTTCATTTGGTGAGCTTGGTGTCAAAGAAAACCACATGCGTATTTTGATGGTGGTTAAAATAATTCGAGCGTATCAAATGATAACTTTAACTGTCACCGAATGTCACTTGAGCCTTTTTTAGACGCGTACAAATGAACTTGGCGTCGAGCTATGCTCAGACTGGCATCGTTATTCAACAACCAGATTTGGTAACAAGTGGCTTAGATGATAATGACTACTTTGGAAGGCAATTGCCACATGTTTTAACTGTCTGCGCGATAATCATCCAGAAAAACCATTAGAAAATTGCCTCTGACAATTAGGATTACATGACCCTATTTTCATATTAAAGCCATTCATACTGAAGGGGGTCGATAATATCAAGTGTTGTAAGATTACGACGCCAAGTTATTGACAGGGACATTCACATTGCGATCAAATTCTTTCCTGAATTACGCGTTGTTGACCGCCAAATTCGCCAAAGTTTTCATCGCAGACTTGGCTGCGCTCTTTCATAAGGGATCTTCAAAAAATGTCAAACTCTATTGTCAATTATCCAATTCCAACATTGCTGCTGGTAGTTTCTAACCAAAAAACATATATAGATCCATGATGGTGGTGCCTGTCATTCCTAGCACTTGTATGACTGTGCGTAACTAATGAGGGTCAAGTAAGTGGAACTTAAGCTTCTTAAACTGTTTAACCACCGTAAATAGTGACAGTGGAACTTGACATGGCATAAGTTTGCAAAAGAACCCTTTACTTTTTCGTTGAAATCGCATCTGAGCTTCGTATCGTTCGCATTTGGCATGGCATACTTTAGGATGGGGGTTATGATACTACTGTTCCAGGAGAGATCAGGGTCTAGGCCAATGACTACACTATATGTACTCACTCCATCTGGTCGTAATTTTCCGTGTAAAGTATTGGTGTGAGTGTGGTGTGTGGCGTAACAAAGGGCCATGGCGAAACCATGAAATTTGAAAACAATGGTTCCATTCTGGCCACTTTAGACAGTTCAATGCGCATCTGGCTGCGCCGTGCGCTAGGCCACCGTGCGTGAATGGTGTGACAACATCGGCGTCTACATAATATTTACAATTTTGCATTACGCGCTCTGCGCTTTGATTATAACGTTTTCATTTTGGTTGACTTGTTTTAGTCTTTAGAAATGTTGCTTGTTCAATTGTATCTAACCCGTTCCGAAACATACTCATAGTCGGCTTCATAGTCAAAGAAGTCTTTTTGTTGGGCTGACAATCAGCTGAAAGGTGGCGACAGTTTGGGTGAACTAAACTAAAACTGTTTGAACTGATCTTAGGCCAAGGTCAAACGAACACCGCCAGCCTAAATCCTGCTCGAAAGTGTCAATATCGATATAGTAATCCGTATCAGTGAATTCATGGTCAGCCATTTGCATGATTGAAAAGTCATCATCTATTGGAGTTTGTTAACTTCATCTTTAGAATCACACCAGCTCCAACGTAAGAAGCTACTACTGTAGTTCTAATGTGTCTGAGAGCGACATAATTGTGTGGTGTGTACACACACACGTCCACACGTTGTACGAGAAGAAAGCTAGTCGGTGAATAAAATACAATTACGAACCAGTGTTACGGAAATCATTCAACCAAGGGTCCAAACTGGCCTCATTGCGGAGACTGGTTGAGATGCCACACTGGTGAATCAACGCTGACTCGGGAACTCGAATGTGCTCGTAGTCGCCTGACCCTGTGTCGAGCAAGTTGAGGGGCTCGATAATGACAAATGATTCGAGTATTTGGAGTAGCCATGCTATCAGTATCATTTCTCTTTACTTCGTTTCTACTAACAATCTGCTTACCCCAGTCATCGTCGTATTTATTCGAAATATTAGTCGAGATTTAGCCCGTGATAACCTGATGCGGTTGGTCGATAAGCAGTTATAAAACAATAGTCATGTCAATGGGTTTACGCTTTTAATCACTCCTTACATCAGATCTACTTTCGCCTTACTTTAGAAACGAGGAGTATGGTTCGAACATGCGGTTTCATTCATTTACGCAGCAACTTGAATGTGGTCAACCAGTTCATGTTCCACCACGGAAGGCAACTGTCAGGCATTACTGCCCTGATCATTAATCCACCATGACATCTAATAAAAAAAGCCATTCCAGCCATTCTTTGCTATTTGAACGGCTCCGGACCGGCAGTCAGTAACCGCTGCATTGCCCCAGTACACCTGCTGTCATTAGTAAAATTTCAAGTTTATGCATTTCATTTTCCAACTCCTCGCGTGCAAAGTACCAAAATCACCACTCAGTTTGACTACCCCCAAAGAGCGTTTGCTTCCCACTAATTGAACGATCAAATCACATTAACCTGTTTGAATGAAAACGAATCACCGTCATTATCGATCATTCGTCGGGCAACTAAGTCGAATGTAAAATATACAGAAATGGCTTTTGTTCAAGTGGCCAGCAAAGTGGTATCAGGGTAAGTGGCCACTACAGTGACTGTATAGACGCGGCAGAGTAGCAGCCACGAACTTAATGGGGCGATAGACTATCGCGGAAATCAACCCAGATATCACTGTTGTATAAGCTGACTTGTGCTGATGGTAAACAGAAAAGCAGCGTTTGGGGATGATGAACCAAACCACAGGGGTGTCTGTTATTGTCAAGATGTTTAAATTTCAGCGGGAACAACGTTTTTTGGGCGTGTTTTAGAAAGTGGGATCAGGGTCAAGACTATGCGTCAAGTAGGATACATGGCAGAAACACATTTGTTGAAGTGCAGTGACAAATGTCGATCTAAAGATACATGCATTTTTATAAATGCAAATGTGGTTAATGCAACGTCGGCGGAAAATGAACTACAAGGATAAACCTCAATTCAGGCACGAATTTCCTCATGATGCCGGATGCGTGATAAGGAAAAGGAGAGGAGACGACATCAATGGTGACAGAGGATCCACTAACTACCACAAAACTATCTTTTATCGTGACATGTTGCGCGCGGCGACAGATAACTTCATTTCTTTGCTCTAACTCTAATTTCTGACATTTACTGGGTACGCACGCGGACTTTTATACTAATAGTGTATATGCGATAATTAACGACGACGTTTTTTGGGGGTCTAAAATACAATATTGATAAGGATTACTATAAAGGCTAAGCCGTAATATAAACACGACTTTTGAATTTTGCCGGGCTATTTTCCTAAAGCTGATAAGATCTAATCACAACATCAGGATCAATCTACAAGGGGTGGACAATGTCGCAATAATTGTGCAAGGAAGGCAGAATAGTGTCGGAACTAGAGGTGCCGGTAAGTCAATTGTTGGCCCCCAAACAGTAACAATTCAGCTTGCGATAAGAATTGCATTACGAATGGTGGTCAAATTAATGAAGTCGTTAAAAATAACAATTAACGGAATTCTATATAATCAGTTTAATGTTCAAAGAAACGACCCGTGTTAACCCTTCAATCTGGCTTGTACATCAAATTCAGACTGTTGCCTATACTTGTAGAGTTTTAACTGAAAACTTTTAACCTAAAACTCTACAAGTGTAGAAAACAGTGTGACCCGAGTACATGCTAGTTCTAGATGCAACGACGCGCTTGCCTACTGTTGTTTGCTCGGCTTGCTTGTTTTTTTAGGGCCGAACGAGAAAAATTAAAGAGAAATGACAGAAAGAAACTTCAAAATGGTCGTTCACTGTATCAAGGTGACACATTTTTCACCAGCCGAGATTGGGATCGCTGCATTCGGATGACGCTATAATTATATCAGGTATTGTGAGGGGAAACTATTCAGGCCATATTCACTGGGTCAAGAACATAAAATCGTTGTTCAATTGTGCAAACAATCACAGCGTCGTCTTCACGACCAGCATTCACGAAAATGATACGGTAACAACGTAACTGTGGTTTAACCTAGTAACCGACCACTTCCCCTCTTTCGGGAATTTAACTATTTTTTTGACCAGAATTAGCGGGACGGGGGACCGGAAGCTAGGGGGTAGAAATTAAATCATGAAAAATTAAGTCAATTTTCTAAACGAGAACAACTAGGCCAATAGGGTTGTCGCGCCCATCACATAAAGTGCGCTGGCGGAGGCGCAGCAGTAGGGGGGACTGAAATCAAATCACGAGGAAAATAACATTGAACCGGATTATTGAATTGAATCGAATCATGTCGCCATGAGCAAAATTCATCACCACATCAAAAAGTTGATTACCACGTTCATATGGTCATGTACAACGCACATAGTCAAGTTAAGTTTCAGGCGTCTCTTTCAAACGTTTGACATGAGATCGAACTTATCGAATGATCATTACTACAACAGGGCGTTATTATTAATATATATCAATAACTTATTAAACACACGTTTGAGTACGACGATACCTTCAATATTGTAATTGCAAACAATTTGTTGGAAAGCACTACATTGCTAGCATGCTTAACCTTGTTAGTTTTCAACCGTGACTCAGGTCACGGTAATGATCGTCCGCCGAAACAAGGTGGCTCTGTGCGCATTTTTAACTAAGAGTTAACGGTCATCCTCGGTCGCTTCCGTTTCATTATAATCTGTCAATTGGGCGGTGCTGGACTCAGTCGTCACAGTAAATGTCGCCCTCACCATAATCACCAACATCAAAACTTGTGCACCACTTAAAATTTGTTCTCCAACGTCACTGTCGCGGCCACGGCGTTACCGTATTAACGACTCGGCGGATGTGGATGGTTTATTCCACGGAATCAGTCCAGTTGCTTGGTTTCCGCTTTGCGCCCCATCTACTGATTCGTGGCGAGTCGATGATTATAAAGGCTGCATTTATAGCGACAATAATTATTGGTCGTTAAATAACAACAGCATCTGGTTGTAAAACAATGTGCCCCTTTTCATCTAATTAGTCAGCACACTGCTTAGATGCTAAACATTGAGCATTTGACTGCTTCAGTGTTGTGGCGACGGTTATGGAGTTTCATCATTAGATTGTACTGTATTCGTCCGACCACCAAACAACCGTTATCTAATCAGTCTTGTTGTTCTATTACTGCGCACTCTGTGGCACCAGAATGGGCACCAGAATGGGCACCAGATTTGGGCGAGCCCGGTCAGCAATAATCTTCATGTTACTGGCCACCTGGTACGAACGTACACTAATTTACTTGAGTTACACATTTATATTGAATTGTTATCAGATAAGACAGATAGCGCATTGTGGCCATATTACGCGTTGAACTTGCATCACATTTGTACTTAGTACCAGCCACTTCCCGCATGCGAAAACATTACTGATAAAACTGCCGACAACATTGAATTCGAGGTCATCTAACTTGAAGAGCAATTAAGTTGACCACTGAAAATGTCAAGTGCAAAACAATAATGTGACAGTACGGAAGAGCGACGTTGTAAACATGTTATTTTTCGCGTGAACAAAACTTCTACTAGTACTGTCAGGTAGAAGCTACAGTCGGACTTATGTTCTAACGAAGCTCTCTGGTTCAGGATTTTCGTGATGAAACAGTAGTATGACAGGACGGAAAACGTCGTCAGTATTGATGATCGTTATCATATTTAACTGTCGTACGAAAAAAACTTCCACTGTCGCGGTGACACTGTCACCTGAAGTTATTTTTATGCTTATTAGTATTACGATCATTAACGAGCACATACTTGAAACGTGACGAAATACTTCATGCCGCGGTAGATAGCATTCAATCAGATGTCTGTTGTGAAGGCACAACAAGCCAGCCTTTCTGCTTTACTTTGTGCGTTCATTAAGATTAAGATTTCAATTTATTGGCCAAATTAATCCAGCATGTTAGGTTACCAACTTTGATCGTTGTACTACCCGGTAAAGTGACATACATTTATTCGTAATGATCTCGATAATTAAAGGTCATCATTAAACTGCAGCTGAACGTCAGTTTTCGGCCATCACTCAGTTTTTATGAGACGTTGTGATGTAAACAAACATATTGGCTGCACAAATTCACGTTCGATTCACCGCAAGTCTAACCACTGCGGGCACTGGTACCTTGGCCTTGTCAGACATGTTGTAGTCTGTTTAATAAGGAAACAACAATTTTAAAGATAAGAACCAGCAGCTAGGCTTTTTTTATTAGAGTATGTACAGAATAATGTGAATTGTCGTTTTTATGTGGCACAACAAAAAGCAGCACTTTCAATTTTGACATAGCAATCTAAGTT